>JAJTIZ010000172.1:0-74169 GCA_021365335.1 Phaeosphaeriaceae sp. PMI808 | reverse complement strand
TTACTTTATAACCTAATACTTAATTAGTATCTATAGAGGTAACTATACTTTTATTATATATTAGTTTTAAAGTAGTTAATTTATAAATTATCTTCTTATCTACTATCTTATTCTATTAATACGTAGGCTTAGATCTATATACGTTTTTATAGTCTATCTATAAGAGGGTCTAGTATTTCTAATTAACTTTAGGATTAAACTCTTATAACTATAGTAGTCCTAGTATAATATCTTTACTAGCTAAAGCTAGGATATCTAGGTATACTTCTATAGTTCTTTCTTAGATAGTAAAGGTTATAGTTATTTTATATATTACTACTAGTTCTCCTAGTATAGCTTCTCTATTCGCGATATAGACTAGATAGAATTACTTTTTCTCTATAGGCTTAAGTCTAGTTTATTATACTATATTTAGTAATATAAAGTTTATAAATAATCTTAAATCTAATAATATTTTTATCTATTATACTCCTACTATAACTAGGAGTTTAATAAGTTTTTCTATATTAATAGTATTATATTCTTATTTATTAAGTACTTATCTAAAAAAGACTTATCTTATTTATACTCTCTTTTATAAATCTATTTAGTATCTTAGCTTCTTTATATTATTTATACTCGTCTTATAGATAGTATTACTATAGTATATATATATATTTCTTATTAATTAATATATTATTTATAGTTTTATCTACTATTAATATACTAGTAAAATATCCTATCTATTATTTTTCCTATAGATATTATTTATAAGTTACTTTTTTATATTTATTCTAAAACTATTTATACTTAGATTTTCTTACTAGGAAATATCTTAAGCCTATTTTATCTAAGTAGTATATAAGATATTTATTATAAAAATACTATATCTATAATAATAGTAGGTAGTTAAGGTTTTTATAATATAACTAGTACTATAAGATCCTACTAATTAGTATATTAGATATATTAAGTAGCTTTTAAGCTTCTAGAGTAAATAAATCTAGTTATAATCTTTAGTAGAGACTCTAGTCTATCTATTTATTATCTTACTAATCTTTAATTAAGTAGTAGCTATCTACTAGGTTCTAGATTTCTCCTATAAATCTATCTTATACTATTATATCTTTACGCTATAGTTTTAGGATTTCTAGTAGTATATAGTAACCTAAAGACTCTAGCTTAGTATCTTCTATATATTTATTACTTTTCTTACCTTCTAGCTTAGTATCTTCTATATATTTATTACTTTTCTTACCTTCTAGCTCCTAATTATCTTTATTAGAGTCTAGGTAATTCTAAACTATTAGTAGCTTTATTCTAGGGTAAGAGTATATAGTAGTATTATAGTAATATCCTCCCTACTATTATAGTATAATCTTTCTTTTCTTATAAACTCTAGGAAGTTAATATTCTACTTCCTTATATTTCTTCTTTTAAGGTAGTTATATTTATATATATCTTTAATAAGCTTCCTTTTAAAGTTTTTTTATACTTTATTAGCTATCTTAATATTATATTATTTCTTAGAACTTAATCTACTTAGTCTTTAAGTTCTTAACTAAGTAGGTAGATAGCTTTCTCTTTATCTAGTATCTATTATACCTACTTCTATTCTTCTTTAGTATTATTACCTTACCCTTTAATTATATTAAAAGAGTAGTCCTTAATATATAGTCTCTTTACTTTATTCTTTAATTAATAGTCCTTTAATAGGTAGCTTAGTTTACTATAGTTATAGTAGATTCTTATTTCCTTACTATTATCTAGTTTCCTAAGGCGATAATCTAGTATTTATCCTCCTTAGATTATATTATTAATATATATATTATTAAGTCTAAAATACCTATAATTACTACTAACCTAGGTACCTTTATAACCCTCTAGTATCTATAGTTTAGTTAGTATTTCTTCTCGTGTATACGGGTTAGTATAGCGTACTTATCTTTCGCTTTAAGGCGAAATTCGTATAAGTAGTTATTAACTCTAATTAACTCTTTAATTAGTTTATTAAGATTATTAATTATAGCTCTACTTCTTATAAGCTCTACCTATACGCCTACTTTTAATCCTTATCTAAATATCCTTATTAAGGCCTAGTTATTCTATTTAGTTTAGATTAAATAATTCCTAAATTTATTAGTATAGCTAGAAGCTAAATAATTCTATTATAGGCCCTAGATAGCTTATTCTATAATAGCGGGTTTATTAGCGAGTTAGAATACTTATCTAATCTTATCCTTAAACTTAATCTATTATTTAAATATATTATTATAACTATTATTATTATTATCTATAAATTTCTTAAGGTATAGTATAACCTATTTCTTAGCTTTTCCTCTTAAGTATATTACTATAAGTATTAGTTAATTATTATTAAGTACTTTATCTATTTTAAAGTAGACGTTAACTTAAAGTAGCTATAATTTAAGCTTAGTATAGTCTCTATAATAGAGGTCTAGCTTAGTAACCTTAGAGGTTATAGTGCGGGTTAGTCCTACCTACTAGTCGTTTAAATCTATTAATATATTACTTATTATAGAGGTATTTAAAGTATTAAGAGTCTACTAAGATACTATAGTATATTAATAGAGTAAGGTTAATTCTTAAAGATAAAGTAAGGTAAGAGGGATTTAGTCTTACTTAGTATATAATAGGGCGTAGAAGTAATAACTTAAATTACTATACTATATTAAGTTTATTAAGTTGAATACAATAAGCTATAAGGGTTTATTATCTATTATTATATATATAAGTTATCCTAGAAGTCCTACGTTATCCTAAAGTCCTAAAGTCTTAATATTAGATTAGGACTCTCTAGGACTCTAGTATATTACGTAATCTATATTAGTAGTCTAGGTAATAAGTACTAAGGCTGGGTATATAAGTAGTAAGGTACCTCTCTAATAGGATTATAATAGTACTATAGATTAAGTTATTAGAGTATATAGGTAGATCTCCTATCCTCTTTAAAGATAGTACTCCTACTTATAAATTAAGGATTATAATAGAATATATAGAAGTCTTATATATAGAGAAGCTCCCTTAGCTAGGGTATTCGCCTAATATTAACGCTAAGGAGTATACGTAGCTATAGATTTAAAGGTATATTATAAAGGACTTCTCCCTATTAATATATAAGGATAAATACTATTAATAGTAGACCTATAAGTAGTATAACTTACCCTAAGAGTTAATTAATAAGTAGATTTATAGTATACCTAATATTATATAGAGGGGTGCACGAAAAAAAGAGTAATTTTTTTTTTCACTTTTTTTTAAAGTACTATATCTTAATAACTATATAAGCTAGAAATAAAAAAAAAAGTTTATTTTATAGAGAAAAAGGTAAATATTAATTTTCTAATAAAAAAGTAGTAATATTATATAATCTATATTATTTTATTTAGAGTTAAAGTAGAGGTATTTTTATACTTATTTTTTAAAGTAGTACAACTTTTTAATTTACGTTTAAAAAAGTCTAATTATTTAACTAATCCTAGTTTAGTTAGTAAAGATTATATAAATTAATTTATAGTATAGGTTGCTTATCTAAGTAATTTTTTAGAATTAGAGGGAAAAAAAAATAGATTAATAGTTAGCTTATATAATATATTACTAAAATACTAGCCTATAGATAATAAATTAATATTTTTTAAAAGTTTTACTAAATTCTTTAAATTCGTACTAAATCTCTTAAATCTTAAAGCTAATATCTAGCTTCTATTAGAAGCTAATAACTCCCCTAATAAGATAGCTACTATCTAAAAAAGAAATCTAAAAATAATTTATAATACTATTAATAGAATTAAAAAGAAAAAAGGTATAAAAGTAGAGGATATAAAAAGATATAAAGAAAGACCTACTAGGGTTTTTAAAAAAGAAAAAAGAGTTATTATAAGAGATATAATTTAAAGTCCTAAGAAGATAAATAAGAGATTAATACTAGAAAATAATCTAAGTACTAGTATAAGAAAGTTATAATATATTTTAGAAGGAGAGAGAGTTACTATTAATATAAGTACTAAAAAGTTATTAAATTTTAGCTAAATTAGCTAAATTAAGGACTTAAGTACGCTGAATAGTAATTAAAGATAGTAGAAAAGAAAGAATTTAATCTAAAAAAGATTATATTTTTAGATAAAAGCTCTATATCTAGAGGGTATATAGCTAGATAAGAATACTATAGAAAAATAGGCTCTATTAAGGCTAGAAAGTAATTAGTTTCTATAACTTATAAAACTAAGTTTAAAAAAAATCCTAGTATACTATTTTTTTCTATTTTCTATTCTCCTTTTTTCTATTTAATTAGTTTTTTTATTACTTTAATACTAACTAAGTTATAACTAAAGTAATAACTATCTTAGTTTAGAGATCTATTTAGATAAGAGGATAATATAAATTAATTATTATAAGAGACCCTATAAATACTTTACCTTTCGATAATAGAAGATATATATAAGAGGTACTAAATCTAGTAGTTAAAAAGTATATAAAATATAGTATATAACCCTACCTCTTTTTTACCCCTTTTTCTTTAATATATATAACTATATATATATATATATATATTAGTTATATTTCTAAAGTATATATTAATTATCTATTTAAGCTAGAGATTTTAGTAATATAACTATATAATTGATAAAACTAAAGCTATTAAGGATTAGTTTAAGTAGAATAAAGTTAAGCTTTATTATTACTCTACCTTTAGTCTAGATTTAAATCCTATTAAAAATATATAGAATCTACTTAAAGATAGGCTAAATAAATAACCTAGAAAGAGTTTAGGTATAGGGATTAGTTTAAAGAGTATAGAAGCTTTTAAGCTTACTAAAATAGAAGAGTAGAACGCTATAAGCTAGTAGGCTATAGATAATTATATACTATCCTTACCTAGAAGGTAGGAGGCCGTTAAAATAGCTAAGGGCTATTAGACTAAGTATTAGTCTTATCTAATATATATTTATTAACGAAACTCTAAAAAAACCGAGTTTCTTTATAAATATTAATATAGTAATATAATATATCTATAAACCTAATATATAATAGGTTCTATATAGATAATTAATATATATGAAATATAGGAAAAAAGATACTTAAAATAAAAAGTTGTAAGCCTTTAAACACGGCTTAAAAAGATACCCCTATTTCAGTGAGCTACTATAGCTAAGATACGCTTACTAAGCTATAGATTTTTATTTAACCTAAAAGAGCGAGCTTTTCTCTTTAAAAATATATATTTTTTATAATTATAGCTCTTATATTACGGAAGTTATAATACTTTAAAAAAGGTTAAAAAACGGATTACTCTTTTTTTCGTGCACCCCTCTGTATAGAAGATAATTAAATATTATAGAGATAACTACTTTTATAATAGTAGGGGCTAAGAAAGGCGCCTATAATATTAGAAGAAGTCTAAAATTATCCTAAATAGGAAATTAAGCCTAGAGAATTTATCTCTATAGTTGAAAACCCTAAGAATTTCTGTTTACTATACGTTGTTATAGGGTAGGGCGAAATTTGGTGGGTCGCCAAGCGATGCACGATTTAGCGTATTCCTCATAAAAAACGAGTTCCTCGTAATGACGTTGCATTTCTTTGTGCGTGGTCAGATAGCAGCCACGTAGGTAGCCAGACTGAACTATGTGTTCTCCTAATGAAATACATCCCTACTTAGTGATGATCCAAAAACGTCATGTGACCTAGGCCTCGCCAATTACCAACGCTGAAAATAGGTTTCCAATCTGCAGAAACAAAAATACGTCCAATCATGATGGGTCCCCATCACTGTCGTGCACACTCTCTACTTGCGTTAGGTCCATCTCAGCGGCATGCGAGACGATGCTGACAGATGTCTCACTGCTTGCAGTAGCGTTGGCTGGCTCAGATTTGTCTTTATTCTCACTCACCCAGGCGTCAATTTCGCGCAGCGCCATGAGGGGATCGCCACGGCAATCCTGGAGGAAATTCTGCACCTGTGCAGGCGTGAACGTATTTGCTGGTACTTTGTTTGCAAATGCTTGGGCGTATTGTTCAATTTCATCCATAGTAAAAGTCGCATCATGCGTAAGGGCTGACCGCCCAATGAGGCGCATGAAGATGCTCCTTCCAGCTGATTTGCTCATGTTGCCGAAGTAGACCTTCTTGTCAACTCGACCGGGCCTAGTGAGAGCAGCGTCGAGGTTTTCAGGATTGTTGGAAGTCATGATCAACAAACGGCCCTCTTGAGTCGCATTGCCGTCAATGGCGTTGAGCAGCCCGCTAAGTGTTACGGTGTTACGAAGAAAGGGCGGTGGGGGTGGGGGGAGACCAGACTTTACAAGAGAGTCCTCATCATTTGCAAATTGATCTCTCAGCGGTACCTTAAGCTTCGAGTGTTGCTCACGGCCAATGCCAGCAGAATCGATATCCTCAATGACTACCACGCATTTACGCGGCAGGCCTAGAAATAGACGATGTAGGCCCATGTCACCAATTTCACCAGATGCGAGGTTGATCTGAGCGGAGGATATCAGTGAATCAATTCTCCCATGTGACGTGTGCACTCACATGATAGATGTCACATTTTAGATGCCCAGCAAGCGCCGCACTGAAACTCGTCTTGCCCGTTCCTGGAGGTCCGTGAAATAGATACCCGCGTCGATAAGGGATACCACAATCTGCAAAATACAGCCGTCTATGTTTTGGTAAGCGCGATTCGTCTGAGAGCTTGTATGGCTCCGTGACACTTTGTAGCTTTGTAACTCGTGTTATTTACTTACGATTGCTCACTGTAGTAGTATTCAGCATCTCTAATTATATCAGATTTGATATTCTCATCCATATCAATTGAATCGAGCTTGCGTATTGCCTTTGATACTGACTGCCAGCTTTGGCCATAGGCATCATTACTAGCTCCAGCGAAATAGACTGTGGTCATTCCGGTGAGATTTTTGAGCTTAAACTCGTGGCAGAGCTCAGCAAATCTCTGAAGCGGTGCTATGCTCCACCCGAGTGTGGTGATTGTCAGCCCATTCTGGAACTGCCCCTGATCCGCTGTGAGTGCTGACATGCTCATAGGAAGATTCCGGCTGTAACTCTGACTGCTAGTTCGTGTGAATAGAAATGGGCGAAAGCCAATCCTGGGGTCATTAGCATGGTCCCTAAACACCATCGCGACGTCAAAATCCTCAACCATTGTTATTCTAGAGTAACTGAAGGCGTTTGAAATAGATTATATGGCCAAAGTTATTTTATATGAAGGGTGCTTAGGGCTTACCAGAATAAACGAGTCCCAAGGGGTGGTAGGCAAACAACTCCCTCATTTACGCGCTCTGGAGTAGGGCCTGGAGGAAGGAGATAACGCATATGGCGAGGAGCTGAACCAGGATGAAGGAGTTCTGTGCCCCCGGACACGAGCATTGCGCTGCGGGTTCGGCTTTTGTGTATGACTTCTGTCCCCATCCATGCTAAAATCTCTCTCGCGACAGGATCGCTTTCGGGCACTGTAATTTGCACAGTACAGGCCCATAAGAAAAAATCCTTTAGGAGATTATAAGCGGGTCGAATAGCTTGATAGAGACCAACGAAGGCCAAAACCTTCTCGAGATCACCTGTAGTGCTTGGGTGAAGCCTGTACAGTATTCGCTGGAGCACTTCAAATACTGGGGAAGACACAATTATCGATCGTTTGAGGTGATGTGGAATGATTCCAGGAGTGTCGATTGGCTCAGGCCACAGCTGATCTGGCTCTGTCATTACCGTTTTGGAGGTGGCCATGTTATACGATGTTGATATGTACAAGAGACAATCGAATTCAAAAATGCCGTGCTGAAGCTACGATAATCAAAAGTATCAGCCTTGTTGCTACCTAGATTTTGTTACTAGTAAGACAGTCAGTGGCACCTGATCTGGACAGCCTATTGACAATTCATGATAGTTGAGTCTTCCGGAACTGCATTGATGAGCCCAAGCGACCCAAAACTACCACGACGCGCTTGCACAACGAACAAGTCGTGTTGAAATGACAACAAGAGTAGGCTGGGAGGATGAATTTCAGCGAAGAATTGGGGGTTAGCCGAACTAGGAAAGAACACTAGGCTGTATTGGAGCAAGCACAGACACCATCAACTCCTGTGGCGTCTACTGGTAAGCTAACCAACCAATATTTGGGATTCAATCTCAAGATACCTCCTGTTGCAGTAAAATATCAAAATGTATATTATTCTGGACCTTTACAAGTACTTCTGTTCCTGGTAAGATTTCCTGAGCCATACTCTAGACTACGAAGTATTTTAATGCAATGAGATGAGCGCTAAATTACTGACACAACGTCGTCAATACGTCATGGGGTGGACCGCTTTGTTTTCCCAGTGCGATGTGGCCAAATGTGATATCAGGATCTATATAATTCAGCCTTGCCTTTGATATTGTGAGACTTGCACATCTCATTTACTATCACAATAACATAGTTCAAAAATCTGCGAATACCCTAGCAATGGCGAACACAAGTGATCTTCGAGCAGAAAAGCTGTTCTCAGTCAAAGACTATGTTTGTGTAGTCACCGGCGGCGGCTCTGGTATTGGGCTCATGTCTGCTCAAGCGCTTGCCGCCAATGGCGCAAAAGTTTACATTACTGGGCGTCGTGAAGAGGTCCTTGAAAAGGCAGCCAAGTCACACAACCCCAGCCAGGGCGGTCAGATTATTCCACTAGGGCCTTGCGACGTTACCAAAAAAGCCGACTTGGAACGTATGGCCAGGGAACTCTCGTCGAAGGAGAAGCACATCAATCTACTGGTAGCGTCTGCTGGTATCAGTGGCGAGAAAGCAGAGCCTGACGAGGAGAAAGCAACGGATCTGAAAGAGAAGCTCTGGAACAACGAGACATTCGAAGGCTGGGCAGATACATACAACACTGATGTAACATCAGTCTACTTCACAACTGTCGTACTCCTCCCACTGCTGCAAGCTGGAACCGAATCTCACGGCCATCTCTCCGCCTCGGTCATCGTCATCTCATCCATGTCAGGCATTATGCGCCACGCCCAAGGCCACTTTAGCTACAACGCTGCCAAGGGTGGAACGGTGCATCTCACCAAGCTCATGTCTGCCGAATTCCAGAAGATTCGGGTGCGCGTCAATTCCATTGCCCCAGGCTATTTCCCGAGCGAGATGACTACAAGCGAGAGCGATAAAGACCAGAAGAGCCAGTTGCCGGATGAGAAGATCCAGGAGAAGGGCCATGTTCCTCAGGGTCGCGCGGGTCAGGACGAAGAGATGGCTCAAGCGGTATTGTTTTTGACAAAGAACACATATGTCAATGGCGAGATTATCGCAGTTGACGGGGGTGTGCTTAACATGGTTGCTGGTCGCTAGATGAGATAAGGTTGAAAGGAAGAAGAATACTTATGGGTGCACAAGATAGGTTAGACAAATACAAAAAGCAGCAATAGAAAAGAGAGTTATGTAATCACAGGATCTGAATAAGTAGCATCTTCGTGGTGATGCATGATGTCTTGCATATAAGTACCTAGGTAAAGGGAGGACTAGTTGAGAAGGCTGCACGTGAGAGCGCGCCCATATTCCGATTTGGCCGAAACTGGTAGGGTTTCTTTCAGTACGTTGTCGCGAATCTCTTTGAGACGCGTCGTCAGTCGTATGCAACTTGACTCGAGCAGCCAATTGTGTACTGCTATTATCTGGAGAGTCACGACAAGATAAGAATGTTGCCGGCAGATGCAAGCCAAGTCAAGTGGTTGGGGTGATGCACCATCCACACGGCGACAAGTCAGTGAGTACTACCTACCTAGGTAGACTAGGTAAACTGTTGGGCTGCAGTGCGTTGGAGGCCATTTATCTATTTGTTTATAACGTGCCTAGCTATAATACCTAGGTACCCAACGCATCGCCGCGGTGGAGGTAAGGTTTGGTGAGGATTAAGGCTGTGTGAAATAGGCGGCAGACGGGTCCTAAATTTGTCGGACAATTTCCAGGCCCGTTTCGAGGCCAAGATCCCCAATCCATAATTAATTGCTCCTACTGCGACCAGGGCGTGAGACAGACCCCGCCAACGGTCATAGCACCGTCGCGCATGGGCAAACAACAACAGCAACAGCAACAGCAAAACCATTGACGCTGCTGATCTGGACCAGGTTGGCCATTGTTTGCGAGGGACATGCACTCCACCCAGAGTCACGCCCGACCGCGATTCCCTCCTCCTCACACTGCCCATCGACCAACGTGCCAGTTCCAAGGTTGCCTGAGGCCTCTATCTCCTCCTTAGTACCGCAGTCGCTTCCTCAGTCTGAAGGAGGCCTGCACGAGGACGGGCAAACATGGTGTCACATGCACCAAAACCCTCTCACGCATCCTCCAACTCTCGTTCCTCAACCTCTTCCAACCACAATGGCCAGCCACGTGAACGAGAGCAGCGGCCGAGCAGAGAGGGAGCAGCACAACGAGCAGCCCAGGATGTTGCAGGCCTCAAGGACTACCAGCTTGGCGACTGCCTGGGAAAAGGTGCTTTTGGCAGCGTGTATAGGGCGCTGAATTGGGGCACAGGAGAAACGGTAGCCATCAAGCAGGTTCGCCTCGAGAACTTGGGTGCTGCCGACTTGAAGAATATGGAAATGGAAATCGATCTGCTCAAGAACCTCAATCATCCAAACATAGTCAAGTACAATGGCTTTGTTAGGAGCTCTGAGAGCTTGTACATTATCCTCGAGTAAGTCCCACCACCACTCTGTCTGTTTATTATTCATTTGTTCGTTTTCTTAGTTTATTAAAATAAAAATTCTTCCACCTACCTATTGGTGCAGCCGACTAATTTTTTCTGTAGATACTGTGAAAACGGATCGTTGCACAGCATCTGCAAGAACTTCGGCAAGTTTCCTGAGAACCTCGTCGCCCTCTACATGTCCCAAGCCCTCCACGGTCTTCTCTACCTCCACGAGCAGGGTGTCATACACAGGGACATCAAGGGTGCAAATATATTGACCCTCAAAGAGGGCCTAGTCAAGCTAGCAGATTTCGGTGTGGCTACAAAGCAGTCTGGCCTTGACCAGTCAAGTGTTGTTGGAACTCCATACTGGATGGCTCCAGAGGTCATCGAGCTCTCTGGCGCCACTACCTCCTCCGACATCTGGAGTCTTGGGTGTACTGTCATTGAGCTAATCGAAGGAAAGCCACCCTACCACAAGCTACAGCCAATGCAAGCTTTGTTCAGGATCGTCAATGACGAGCATCCGCCCATTCCAGGCAGTGCTTCTCCAGTAAGACACCTGGATGACCACAACAGATACCTCGCTGACATTCCCAGCTGCTTCAGCAATTCCTGATGGAATGTTTCCAGAAAAACCCTACGCTCCGTATTTCCGCCAAACGACTGCTCAAGCATCCATGGATCCTTAGTGCCAAGCGCACAGTCCCAGCAGTGCCCACAAAGCCTACCGAGTATAAAACAGCCGTGAAGTCGGTGCAGGAATGGAACGAGGCCCTCAAATCGCCAAATTCCTTGAGGAGGAATGCTCGTCTTGCTTCAGGCGCCCCTAAGCCAAGCACAACCCTATCAAAGGGTGTTGCCGCAGTACCTCACAAGGCCGCCCCTGCGAATGTCAATCTGAACATTCCCAAGCAAAGACCTACTGCTGAATCCTTCCGTTCACCTGAATTGGATCACGACGATAATTGGGATGACGATTTCGCTGAAAGTATCTCTCCACGCGCTCTACAAATGCCACATCTTAAGCCCCAGGATAATTTTGCCGGACTTTTTTCAAGCGACAAGCTCAAAGCATTTGCCAGCTTTGAGACAGTTACTGAACAAGCAGATTGCGGTGACGGTGAAGCCACAGTGAAGAGATCACACAATTTACAACACTTCCAGAAGATGTCACAAGCGTTCCCACCAAAAGCAACTAGTAGCACAAAAGCCAATGATGCAAAGGCCAGAGCAATAGTTGTATCCTTACAGTCAACTTCAGCCGCATTAGAAGTTGAGGAGAGACACGACATACAGCCAAAGACGGCATTCCTTCGTGGCATCCCAAAGGCAGCACAGCTGTCGAAGACCAAGGTGGCTGCTCTTGCTCGGCCAAGCCAGTTGTTCCGTGAAGATTCTATCGAGGATTACTCGGATCTGATGCCGACAGACCAGGGTGCATTTGAAAGAAAGCTTGCAGCAATGCAGTACACACAGCCCCCGGCAAAGTTGCCCCAGCACCAGATGATGAAACCCAATTCGAGTTCACCATCGGAGTCGTTTTCTCCTCGCTTGTTCCACCCAAGCGATTTGAAAGCAGCACCAAAAGCGACACGGGATGGAAGATCAAATGGCAATGTCAGGCAACGATCTGCGAGCTCGACATCCACTCGCAGACTACAACGGACGCAATCCGAGATTGAAATTCAGAAGTACGCTGAAGATGAAGGGGACGATTTCTCTGATGTGTTTGGCGATATCAGATACCCAAACGCGAATTCTAACAGAGCTGAAAGTGACAGTGGCAGTGAGCACAGCAGCTTAGCGATGATTACGTCCAAGTTGGCCAATTCCTTCGTTATTGCGGATGAAGATGATATGGACCCATTTGCCAATTTGGACGAGGGACTGGACAACTTGAACCTAGAGAACAACGTAGCGCGCGACAGAGACGACCGACTAACGAAGATGACAGAGAACTTAGTGGGGTGCCTGAAGACTAGTCAGCCTGACGATGTGCTGCTAGATATTGCAGATCAGTTGATACAAGTATTATACGAGTCACCCGACAAGCGATCTATAATATTACGAAGCCATGGTATGCTGCCTATACTGGAAATTCTAGGCACAATACCTCCCAACGAGGTCGTCCTACCACTGCTGAGGATTATTAACCTCATCATACTAGAAGATTCGGAGGCTCAAGAAAGCCTATCCTTTCTCGGCGGTATTCCAACCATCTGTAATTTTGCATACAAACGATATCCAAGCGACATCCGCAAAGAAGCAGCCGCGTTTGTCCGGCAAATGTATCAAACAAGCACGCTCACGCTACAAATGTTCATCGGTTGTGGAGGCATCAATGTCCTCGTCGAGTTTCTTGAAGAAGACATCGACGCCGAGCGCGACCTCGTCCTCATTGGTGTCAACGGTGTGTACGGTGTCTTCGAACTCCCCGTTTCGACACCCAAGAATGACTTCTGTCGTATCTTTTCTCGGTCGAGTGTTTTATACCCGTTGAGTCTGGTCCTTAATCGCATGGTGGAGGAGGATGGAGAGGTTGCAAGACTTATTGTGGGACGAATTGTGCATATTTTTTTGATATTTTCGCAAGCAGAGAGTCATGTTAAGGATCTTGTGGCGGATCGTATGATTTTGAAACGTAAGTTTACTCCCATCTTTCGGTTCCGGTGTTTGTCACGGTTGCCATAACAAGAAAAACCTAACCAACTTTTCACAGGTGTCCTGAAGGATCTCCGCAAGATGTCTCCACCTCATCAAATCACTATGCTCAAGTTCATCAAAAACCTCAGCTCCCTCTCATCAACCCACGAAGCGCTTCAAAACTCAAACGCCATCGATATACTGATCGAACTGCTCAAGTCCACTCGTCAGAAGGACGCAATTACACGCAACATGAACCGGTCCGCGTCCGATCCTACACGACTACCACCCTTCCACCGTGAAATCTCCAATCAGATCCTGAACACTATGTACAACTTGTGTCGACACAATAAAAGCCGACAAGAGGAGGCCGCGCTCTCAGATATCATTCCCCTACTCAAAGAGGTGGTACGAGAAGGCGGGCCTCTCAAAGAGTTTGCCTTGCCTGTGCTCCTTGAAATGGTCAACTCGGGTAAAGTGGCACGCAAGATGTTGTGGGATGCAAAGGGCCTTGCCTTTTACGTATCACTCTTGGGTGATCGTAATTGGGCAGTAACAGCCCTAGACGCTATCTTTGTTTGGTATATTTTCCGAAGTGTCTGTTTTCTTCAGTGTACTAATGTTGTCTATAGGCTTCAGGAAGAGACAGCACGTGTTGAGCAGTATCTACTCTCTTCGTTCTCTAATTTCACACCAGCGATCATCTCTGCATATACTTCGGCAGAACTTTCCCAATCAACTTTCGAAAACATGCTCGAGCCGCTACAAAAACTCGTCCGCTTATCTCCACCCATCGCAGCATCACTTGCTGTACCTGAAATCTTTCAGCGGACCCAACAAAAGCTGGGTCATAAGGACGCGGTTACCCGGCTCAATCTCCTTCGTATCTTGCGAACTATCTGCGATGCGAAGGATGAGGGTTGTTGGCTTATTCGAGCATTTGGTTGCTACGAGCGTATCTCTTGGCTCATGGAGCATGATGGTGCTGTTCTAGTACGGCAAATGGCAGAAGAGTTGGTCCGTGCTTGCGACGAAGTGGACCTTAACAGCCTTGGTGCAGGCTCGAGTGGGAAGCGCAGTTTATCCCGGGCCACAGGCATTGGCATGAACTTAAGACGACCCACTTCATCTGCCGGTCGACGCGACGGGTCAGGATCGAGCACAGGATCTACACTTGTTGGTTCAACCATGGGCGTAACACCCCCAACACCGAACAGTTTAAAAACCTCATTCAGCATCCCAAGCATGTCCGGCACACCAACCCTTGTCGGAAGTGGCAGAGACCGCATCACCCGAAGCCAATCCATCGCAATGTGGGACCTCGCCGAAGACCCCACCGCCCCATCCTCATCCGGACGTACAAAACAACCTCCCGTCCTCGCCCGCTCATCCACCTCCTTCGCCGCCCTCAGCCAATCTAATACACCGACATCGTCACGTACCCACTCATCCCGACCCCCCTCCCGCGACGCCGCATCCTCCCTCGCCCGTACTGACAGCAGCAATCGCGCCTCCGCCGTCGAGCGCTCGCGTCTCCCCAAAGCCCGTCAAGGTCGTCTCAGTGAAGCTGTCTCCCGCCGTCGCCAAAGCAACGTCAGTGGCGGTGGTGGCGGCGAAAATGACGCTCCGGCTAATGTTGCAGCACCGCCGCCACCGCTTCCACGACTCCAGATTGTGCGGAGACGGCGCGAGACAAGTGGTGGAGAGCTTAGTACCGTGGGTAGGAAGGGATCCAATGCAGAGTAGGGTGCTGCGGAGGATGACTATCTTTCGATTGTGAAGAGGCGAAGGGGATGGAGCGGGCTGTGATGGATCCCACCCAGTTTTACTTTCCTATGCTGTTTTCAGCTTGGTAACGGTCTCCTCCATTTTCTTTTTTTTGTTATCTTTGGTTCCGGGTTGGATTGCATTGTATCATGGGCGTTTTTAAAATAGCTTGGGTCCGGGTGGGAGGATTTAGCATTGTTAGAGGGTTTACTTATGTTGCATAGCAATGGCGTTTATTTAGGTACGGCATTGACGTATACTTGTCGTGCTAGTGTAGGGTTTTAGGTATCGTTGTCAATTTTGAAATATGGACTTTCTTTTTATGCATAGCCATGTATAGTAAGCACGTGATGATATGACGCTGTTATTTGGAGCTTAGAAATGGGCGTTAGTGGATAGGAGCGTACCTTGTAAGGCCCGAGAGATGCAGGCTACAAATGCATATCAGATAAGAAAAGCCTTCCAAGGCTCGATTGGAGTGCAACTCATGACACGGCCCCAGGTATCCCACGGTACGGTACACATAGCAAAGGCTACCCCAGAAACTAACAATGGAACGTCAGGTAAAATGTGGCATGCATACCATAAGCCAATTTTTCCAAGCCAGAGTGATTAACTAATGTTGCACCAGTCATAGTGTATTGATTGGCCTCGACACTGTTACTCTATCAGGGCAAATACTCTTGGCTTTCTCAGCCCTATGAGCACCTACTATAGCTAACGCACCTCAGCCTGCTTAGAAGCACCTCGACCAGCATCTTCGTTATGACCATATGGTGATGCACTATCTATCCACAACGAGCAACATCACCTCAGCACGTATACATAATTTCCAAATTCTCCAAAACTACCAGTGCAAACTATCGAGGCTTTCATAATGATATGAATGACGTATTATGGCAGATTGAGGGCTTGCTGGAGAGACTCGATAGCTTAAGGCACATCAAGGAAAATTTTGAAATCGACAGCCATGCATCATCCGTGTTGAACCCTGCATTGGAATGTAAAAGAGTGATGGCCAAGTTGAAAGAAATGACTAATAAATGTGACTTTACAAAAAACTTAAACGAGATTGGATACATCCATAGAAGCTAATCAAAATTATATGTGTTTCGATTCGCTTCACCGCGATCTATCGCCATACCACTATCTGTTCTCACCGAGAAATACAAGCTCGTTTAGGTAGCAAATCACAAGTCTGTAGATCACTTCACAACAACATTACTTTCTATACGAATTCCTAGATATAGTTGATAGGGAATACAATACAATACAATATAATCGTGGTGTCGATTTATGTATGGCAAAAACAGTCGTTCATACTGAAGTTAAACATAATAGAATCCCTGCTTCAGGCAATCATTCAAAGACCCGAGAACCATTTCAGTATTTCAGCCTTGGCCTAAACTAGGTAGTTGTAACTATAGAAATTCACTCCACTAATATCTAGTAGTTGATATAATTTAAACTTAAAAGAGAAAATATAGAGATATTATAATATTTGTACTACTCTTCCTTATCTGGCGTATATATAATTTACCTAGGTAGGTATTACGGTATAGTAATATGCATACAGAATATAGAGTAGATACGAACCTATCAAAAGTAGATAGATTAAAATTAAATAAATTAAGTACTATATGATGAGTTAGTATTAGAGTCTACATGCCCATCTGATCTCCCTCGGAGCCCCCTGCAGAGCGTTGAGCTTACCAAACTCTCCTCAATCACGTGCGGGCTCTACTATGCTATAGTATAAATTCACTACATACTATAGTATCTACATACTTCAGAGTTATAGCGTTGATCTACTCAAGCATATATCGGTTCAGGATCACACGGCCGAATAGAGCGCTCTTTTGTAAGGTAGGTTTAAACGTCAGCATATTGAAAATGACAGATTCCTGTACGTATTTCATTTAGCTTAATTCCTCATATCTAAACACGTTGAAGAAACTGCTCTTCTTGGAATGCGAGCGTTGTTGCGCTTAGGCTACTCATATCAGCTAAAAGTCTTATCCCTGAACTATTCACATCTCATTTGAAGCCATGCCAGATGAGGGTATATATATAAACAAATTTTGATCATGGAGAAATGGCAAGTGCCAAAGTGTTCGTCCCAACAAAAATGCACTGTAAAAATTGCGGTCTAAGCGCTTTACACGGCCGCTGGTTCTGTAGTTGTAGGTCGAATCCTTGTCTCAAATGTGGAGCAGGGAGTAGGTGCAGCAGCACCCTTACTCAGGCCGTAACTAGGACCTTGATTCGGGAAGCCACCAGATGATCGTGGTGGGTGGGGGTGAAGACCACTGGTTGGCCGTGCAACGCCGCGGCTAGGCCATGATCCAGACGGCCGAGGGCGACCCCATCTAAAGCTATAGCGGCCACTACCGATGGGAAAGGGTGGACGACCACCGGTAGGAAGGGGAGCACCTATTGGGAAAGCTGGGGCACTTCCGGTAGAGAATGGAGGAAACTTGCTGATAGGTGCGGCAGGCGCGTTTGGATATGCAGCAGAAAATGGGGCATCGGCGACCTCGGGCTCATCGTCTTCCTCACAAGGAGGGAGATCCTCGCTTTCATCCTCCCTGATGGGTGGTGTTTGAGGAGGAAGCGCGGGGGAGGAAGGTTTTATTGGTATACCTTGCCCGCCTGAAGGTACTTGGGGAGTGGCTGTAATTTGCGTGGAGCAAGGTGTGCTCGAGTACACTGGCCCATTGGAGATATTGGGAACGCCCGAGCCTCCTGTGAATGCAGGCGCTTTGCTAGCATTGAATGATAACGAAGCCGGAATCTGGATTGATGTGGTAGTCGTGCGTGGAGGCTCGAGGGTGGAATCGGCCGGGGTCCCAGGGAAGGACAGGCTTTGGGCGGACACGGCAGTTGCCAGGAGTGAGAAAATGAATGTGGGATGCATCTTGCAAAAAAGTCTGATCTACAAACAATTGATGAAAAGTAACGACCAGCGAACGCAAAAAGTATCAAAGGAAAATCACGAAAGTACAAATCTAACAAAGGTATTGAGACGGATAAAAGTGTCTCAGTGGTGAGGGTACTTTGTATAAACAAGATCAGCTATGAAACAAACCATTTCCTCCAGGACTTTTGAGTCTGGTTGGTTGACAGCAGATTACGAGCCAAGCGAAAGTCTTGGATCGTGGAAACGAACAGCTCCACAACGGACATTGAAATACCGATCTCTGAGTGGCGGACCGTTTGGCAAACGGGCCGCAGCGGACATTGGAACTGTTTCATTGTGTTTCGTCTTAGACTGCGCTAGACGAAATTACACGAAGTCACGTGACCTTGTCTCCTACCAATCGATCTGGAATACTAGTGATGGATTTGGTGGCGGCTGGCGATCGACTCATACTAGTCTTAATTCCTTGTCTTCTGTGTTTTGCATCGCCTCCGTGCCTGCAGCGAAAGTTCCCAACCTTTCCCATGCGTCAGGCTCGTCCTCAGAAACGCCCAACACTATTCCTGCAATGAGATTGTCGTACCTCGCGACGCTGAGACATAGTACCGGTGCCTTGAAGTTGCGTAAAATGTCACCAGTCTGCGCTCGCCGGACCGTTCTCAGTTCGTCACCCTGTTTGACCTTAAAATTGGTATGGACAAGCAGGCTATCAGGCGCAATTGAAATTGAGCTAGTACCCTTGATCAAAAGCAAGTACTCCCAATTCGCGTATTTTTTTTCAGAACACAGCGTAGCTGTAACGACAGGTCCCCGTATAGTAATATTTGCGCTAGCGAGCGTGCCAAGAGGGTTCAGGCCTTTCGGCGTAATTGATGTTTCCAGTATGGATATTGTAGACAAAAATGACTCACTCTCCTCGTCATCCAAATGTGCATATGTGATGGGTGTATCGAGGCTTGCCCAAGAAAAGGACGGCGCACGCCAGGTTTCTAATGCAAGGCGATTTCCTTTGGTCGATGCGAGGGGAGATGCAGTCCATAGCAAGTCTGACGCCAGGTTACCTTTCCACAATCCCGCAATGTATTCTGAGTGAGTCGCTTTGTGTATCTTGCTTGCAATACCTGAAATTGCAGGAAGTCTGTCTCCGGGGACTGTGAGGTCACGTCCAGAGTATTGCTCGACAATATGTTGCCATGCATCCCAGATTGCCCCTCTCTTCTTGCTCGCTGCAGCTTTTGGAATAAGAGAGGGTGTAGTTGGGTAGGCTTTCCGTTCTGGCGAACACTCGCATCGGTACGATGTTTTGCATTCAAATAGAAGCTCGGTGGCTGTATAGTGAAGGATTCTTGTACTCAGGACGTGCTCTTGGAGCGCCCTGAATGTGTGAGAATAAAGTCAATTTTATCAAATATATTACTGTGGACTTAGTCTTACCATGCCCGATAACTGAGTGGTCCTATGGGCCTTGCTGGTCCACCGTTTGGATTGCCGTTTGGGTGATGGTCGAGGACTCTTCTCGCACGTAGTGCCAACTCTTTTCTCGTAGTGTTCTCATATGGTATTTTTACAGGCTTCCGCCTCTCGCCTAGACATCTTGCGCTACCGTCACCAGAATTTGTTGCGGAAATAGTAATATAACTGTTCTGATAAATGCTGCCCATCTTGGAGCTCTCTGTCTCCCAATCTCGCAGGGAATCCTGAATAATACAGAGTGAATCGATCCAAACGTAGCGTAGGCCAAGCTGTCGAGTGATAATAATTGCGTCTTGAAACAAGGGAGGGAGACCTTCAAAGGAAATGTTGACCGTTAATTTAGTCCAATTGGACTTCGTTGTAGTAAATTGAGGAGCAGATCCCCAGCAATGACTAAGGGCGACGTACTGAAATACCTTTCCTTGGGTGTCTATGAGGCGAATGGGTGATGTAGCTCGTCCAACGTCCAAGAGTCGTTTCGGGGTTGATGTGGAAGACTTGCTTGAGAATCTACATGCTGTGTGTTTTGGATTCGCAACACAACCTTGTATGCATCGGCGAATGAAGTTGAACGTGTCATCTGATCCGGAATCAATAGGTATATGATGCGCTGTTCCTAATGTTGGCCATGGAGCACGCGACGCTGAAGATAGTCAGATATTTTTCAGGTACCATACAGAGTGTATAAGCAAGTTTTTGCTGAAGGAAAATGCCCTTATTGATTGCGCTCAATAATTTGAAATATGGAGAAGGCTAAGTCATAGGTGAAGGGTTGCATACCAGAACCAGCATAGATCTCGATCAATTCTCCTTTCCAACGTTCACTGTCGATACTCACTTTGATGATGCCCTTCTCTAACAACTCGACGAAGACTTTAGCATCCCTCCACTTCCCGAAAAACGCATCTAACGCAAGGATGAGCACGTTACAGAACTTGCACCCGCGATTGGAAACGTCTTTGGTTTTCGACAAGGCCGCGGCATCAATCACAAGGTTGAGGTGAGCTTTCGCGTCTATCGCCATTTCATCTCGATAGACAGAATTTGCATGACCTCTTGGGTCGAGGTTATTGCACATACGACATCGCTTGCGTTGGACTTGACCAGTCGAAGACGAGGATGATGTACGGCGAACAGGGCGCCGCAGCGACTTAGGAAGAGGCATCAACGAGGCAAAAATGCGCCTTCAAGTGATAAAGGCAATAAGGCAGGGCATTTTGACAGTTTTGAGACGCGCAATTAATCGAAAAGGGTTGGGCAGTGGTGAAAAGACGTTGGCCAATCTAGCATAGGGTGGGTGTCCTCGTGCCAAGAAACTAGATGGTTCCGTGCCAACCTTGGAACTCTTGGAAGATCGATGTCGTCCAATAGGATCGTCGTCTACACAGTACATATGCTGCAAGCGTTGTCGTTACTTAAAAGTTCCAACATCGGGAAGGGTGAAAATGCCACTCAATACCAATCATAGAGTTGCTCAAGATCATTTGCTACCTACCTTCATCACTCCTCAGCCAGTGAACCTTTCATATGCAACCACACATTGTGCACAGACTTATCCCCCATGTTCAAATCTGAATCAAGCGCCGTCCTAGGTCGTCAGCAGGACATTTACAACGGTACGAGACTGGCCCCCATTCTATGCGTCGCCTCCGCCACCAATTTTGTCATTGGCTCTAGAATGTCATGACAGATAGGTGTTTCCAAGGTTCAAGTGTGGTTCCTGCGCCGAACAGGCGGGGAAAGCGATGTACGATCCCGAGTTGCCACTGACACAGGTTTTTGTATGTGCTATAACGGTGGATTCGTGAGCTGATACATATAGATTCAGCTTTGAACAGAATTATGCGTTAGCCTTTTGGGCTACCTAGGTAGCTGTTAAAGTAGGCAATTTAGGGCTGAATGGTAAAGTAAGAGCGGGCTGAAGCCAGAGGCAGAAGTTACAGGCTGACTGAGGTAGAATATACGTACAGACGGGATTTTCTTTGCAAACTGTCACCTTCGCATCAGTTTACCTCCATTACCGTGCCCTCTCCAGCAAGAAGTCGATAGCTCCTTTATTTAAGCCGCTTCGCATTCATCTCAATAATATATGTACGTTTGCAGATCTTCTTCGCGCTTTTCGTTGGGTCTGCCATGGCCGCGGAGGTTCCCAAAATCTACACTAATACAAACCTTTGTCAGCGCTATGCTAGTACGCAGTGCAGCTATCGCGAAGCGTCAAGGCTATATCCCAAAGCAGTGTGACTGTAGCCTACTAAACTGACTCCACGTTGATGCTTGTAGGGCCGAATATTACTGCACCGCTGATGGATGATGAGTAAATAGCACGTGCTTATTCGGCGTTTTGAAAGCCTCAAAGCAACAATCACTCTTGCCGTAACCCTCTCGTTCATGAAACAATCCTATATACCCTTCCTTCTGTATCAAAACTCCAGTATAGCCTTCCGCATCTAACAACAGTATTATCGACGGGTAGTTCGCATATCTATGTATGATATGCTTGCTCTTCCGCCCCCGTTTCTGTTTTAATGCTGGTTGGATGAATTACATCTACATATATTGTAAAGTCCTCTAGGCGAAATACAACTACATCTATTGTAGGGCTACTTGATCGGTGTACAACCTCTCTAATACTGCCTTGGAGGAGATTAGATATCACGTCTACAAGAACTAAGTGGCCCAGTTCACCGGTGGTGCAGTTACGGTTGCGGGTGAGAGTAGATTCATTCTAGCTGGTGCAACTATTGAATGACTCGGTGATAAGATTAGCGTGGCTTGTTATGTCCGATGCGTTCTACTGTGGCAGGGCCGAGATCTCACGTGGCGCCAAGCACCTGATTACTGCTGAAATCAAATATACCGCTAAACTACTACTTTAGGATAAAATATTCAAATAAGTGAGAGATATGGCAGATCAATGTTTTGTGTGCCCACCCCCGTTTCTGGCGGCATAGTGTAAGGAGTGAGGTGATGAGAGCAACATCACGTTGCAGAGATTTTTGTGCAGCAGCATTAGTTTCCATACAAACTACTATGAGTTTGGATGTAAATTACAAGCTATGGCTGATTAGAAATGCCCCTCAATCCGGTACTTGGCGCCACGTGAGATCTCGGCCCGTACACTACTTTTGCCCCTACCACAGTAATATTTTCAACGCGTACTCGCTACTGTTAGCTGACTACCAAAATATTTCTGCTCCATCAACAACTCGACAGCTATCCAGAGTGCATAAATCTAAATCAACAGGAATAATTTTCAACATGGCGAAACCGAAGCGGATGAGCGACATATTTGCATCCTCAGTTGAGCAGGACCCTAGTGCGATACCTCCAATTACAACCGGGCCTTACTCAAGCGAGGGACCTACGTTACCAATTATCGGTGCAGCAGAGGAACCTGAACGTAGAAACAACAAGGTCATGAATTCGAATGTGGTATCCAATAAGAAAGTTGAAAAGTATAAAAAGGCAGAAAGTGAAGGTCCATTAGGTCATTCAATCCAAAGAACACAACCTAGCGCGACAATCCACCCAGCGCTATTCGAACCGTGGAATTTTCTAGGCACTGTCCTATTCAAGTTACTCCAGTCTCAGAATCGGATCAGAGTTGCCCAGAACATTGTGCCTGTGGTTTTCACCAAGAACCAGAACATCAACGCAGGTATCAAACGGTTGAAAACCTACCTAGGGGCATATAGAGGCGATATCACTTCGACAAAAGTTCAGGATTCATTAGAACAAAGGGATGTAATCATTGTAATTTCAGCACACGGGGTTGGCACAACCAAGTTGGTCAGCATCATTGACGTGCTCAAGCGAGCAGTCTCTCCAATTACTAAGGAAGCAAAAGATAGCAACATGGTAGATACGTGGTACATGTACACATTGCTAACAAGCATTGAAGAAGAAAGAAAAATTCAAACAGCGTCTGAGGTGAATGCAGAGATTGAGCTTGACCAAAACACCCAGGGCACGGAAGAAGAGGATGCCTTTGAGCCAATGGGAACTATTTTATCGGAGAAGGACAAGGGCCAAGATCAAGTCAAACCGCGAAAAGTTCCAGTGTTGTCAATCTGGATGACCAGAATTCAGATACCTAGGTTCAAGGACGTATTCGGAGAGCAGACCCTTATGGTACAAAGATTGCCACAAGACGAATGAACTATGCACCTAGCAAATATCTGTTATCTTAATAGTCTACGCCTTTTGAATCAACGCTTGCCTGTCAATATCGTCTTATACTCACAGTTTAACTTTTTCCAAGTATGAAACTTTGAATTGAAATTGTAAAGTTTGAGCACAGATACAGAATTAGATTCATAGGGAATCGGTCTTGAAAAATTGGCAGTGTGCGTGCATAAGACTGTGCTTGTTCTCTTACGTCTTCATTAGTCTAGACTATGATCTTTTATTGGCTGGAATCAAATACGGCTACACAAGGACACAACCAGCTTTTCGTCGAGTTTGAATATATCTGAGGGCCTGGGCTCGAGAACATTCGTAAGCAATTGTTCCCGTCACTGATCAAGGCTTGACCTGTCGCAGTCAAGTTTGCAGTCGAACCAAATCCTTTTAAGCTATTGTACCTACCAGCTTGTATCAGTATTCCCCAAGTTCATCGGTACCTGAAAACCGGTCTTCTATTTACGACAGAATTAGCGGGCTGTCTTAGTTCTCCATAAGGTTTTAGAGCTCTTGTCCCAGATTTCACGTTGTCAACGACGACTGCATCCGATAGCTATCAAATTTGATTGGAAGTGACAGGTGTTGATATTACAACTGACAGAAAAATTAAATCCGATCGTAGGACTACCTAGGTAGGCGCAACACTAGGCTATGTTGTTCTAGTAAGAGGCCACCAAAGCGATGACAGAACCAGGCGTTGGACATAATTTTCAATGAAGGTTGCTACTAGTTCAAAAACTCGGCCCTACTAGCTCTCAACTTTGGCATAGCGATTCCTCTTCTGTTATTTTTGGGTCTACCTGGAGGCGAAATTGGCTGCCCTCCAAGCGTATAATCGAGATTATGTGGTGGTGAGGAAAATCTTACCTAGGGTTCTCAATCTCGACGCGATACTAATACCCAACGCCAACAGCGCTATCTACCCTACAATAAAACACCAGGGCGAGTTGAAATCGTGCGAGGGCATGATTTGGGCGCGAGCCATTTCTCATGTAATTAATACTACATGTAGATATACGCTAATGCGCAGTCAACATAAGGGAATGGAAAAAAAGCGGCACGATGCTACGCGCGCGGAGGGATTGGCCTGTCTACTACCCGTCTCCCGTTAGAGGAATTCCTGCGTTAGTACAGGTACTCAAATCTGAAGCTAAAGGAATCGGGCATCTCTGCGTTTTGGGTGAAGGATGTTCAGTCGTGGGGCATAAACCTCACACCGACATCAACCTTAGTGCTCGAAATACAGTACCCTAACGGTTGCGAGAATAGTATACTTCACACTGTCCCTTTCCCGTGGCTATCCACGGGTCCCAAAACACTGAGTCCAGGGTTTGCTTCTTTTGCTCTAAAGTCCTACAGATGGCGGTACATTTTGTGTGCAAGCACACCAAGAGACGCTCGCGAGTTTATCAGACTATGCAACTCGGAAAAGCAAGGCTCAGTAGCCAGTATTTGCGACCATGGCGGATGGTCTTACATGGTTCGGAAACACCCAGGATTACTTAGCTGAGCGTGGACAGTCTGTCTTGGAAGATATTCAAAAAGCGGATCGCTCGATGCATTTTTTGATACTGCGCCTTCGAAACACAGTCCCCTTCGCCAACCTGATATACTGCCAGACATTCGTTGCCCTGCGTCTGTGGGCAAAATTGATCACGAAACGATTTGGTTGGAACGACTATCTAACAATCGCTGCTCTCGTAGGTAGGCTTCATATCGAGTGGTTGCGCTTCCTAACATGCTATTGGTCGTATCAGTGACATGCCGTACTTTGCAATTAGCAAGTGAGTGTCTCATTGAACTATCAGCGACAAAGACTTACGCCATGAAGAGCGGCAGTTTATGGCCATCTTGGTCAGCATCAGCCTCTAGATGCGGATGGGTAACCGATCATGGACGACCCAACTTTGATATTTTTCGAATAGGCGAGAAGTTCACTTTAAATTTATGGTGCAACGCTGATTGCTTGATTGCCAATGTTGTCATCCTCATACTCCCAATACCTACGGTGATGAATGTGAAAACGGAGCTTAAAAAGAAGCTGGGAGTGATATTTATGCTTACCCTTGATGCAGCGTAAGTCGATTCGACATAACACATACGTAACTGGCACATTGGATGACAGTATAGTGTCTGCGCTGTGAGCATTACTCGCGTGGTTGCTACATACTCGAATCCAAAAGTGTATGTCAAACATTTAGATGAAGTGATTTATTACAGAGCACCCGTATTCTTCTGGACCTATATCAAGCTGTCCCTCGCAATAGTTCGCGCATGCCTCCCAACTTTACGACCTATTTGGTTTCACTTTCGTCCTAGGGAAATCACAACCAAAAGCTCGACACATGGATATGGTTCCTCGAAGCTCACTGGAACCAAAAACACCAACAGCCTTAGGGCAATGTATGGTGGCTCTCGCAAACCGTACAAGGAGATTGATGAATTGGAGCTTACACAATATGACTTTGAACATTCCTCACAAATTTCCACTGAAATAGGAGCTCGATCTGCATCTACCGAGTAAGGTATCAGAAAAGCTGTTACGATTCATCAGACCTTGAATTGATGTACCCTACCCAGTACACAGGCAGATGGGTAAAGCACCGAAATGGTTGGCCGTTCAATGCCTTGCTCGTAAGTGTAACTTCTATTGGACTTGTGGCCTCGGGAAAGCTTTTTGAACAAGAAAGCTACTCAACCGCAAGGAGCGCTAGACTTCTGAATAGGAGAAATGTGTGCAGTCAATGTTAGGTAGCCAGCATTAGTAGGGGCTTCGGAATATCTGAATCCTCTGGGAGTTTATTAACTGGAATCCTGGACTTTGAAGGAAATGGGGCGAGATTTCAACGAACGGCAGCCGACCATTTTGAGACTCTTCCGTCGCGCCAAGCCATACTCCACCAGATGATTGTTCTTTGGTGGCGATTCTATTCGCTTATAGTGCTTAACCAGATAATGGCAACGGAATCGATTACAAATGATCTAAACGACTTGGATATCAAATTTGGCGCCCAGATAGGAGGTACGGTGATAGTCAGTGGATAATGACCAACAACCAGGTCAAAAGATACGCAGAGGACATAAGATCTGGAAATCTGGTGGTATTAGTGTTAGGGGCAAAAGACCCGTACCTTGTACAAAAATCAAAAACCGAGTGTGGATAGGACCTCTATAAATTTATTGAGCATACGCCAGGTTTCTCTCCCGTTCCAAATGGGATGGTGATCTGGCACGATGCTAAAACAAGAATGAACGAAAACTGGTGCTGTCTATATACTATTAGTCTTGGGGGATTTATTATTTAATGCTCAAACTTACAAGGTCGGAGTGGTTGTTGAGTGGATACACTATTCGTACTATCAAGTTGTTTCACAAAGCGTCACGTCTACCAGGAGCGGTATGACCTCTGGCAACCAGTAAATTGGAGGCGCTACGGGCTGCGCGGCAAGCGGCTTGGTGTGGACAAAGCATAAAGATAGAGACTGTCCGGACTAGTGCTAGAAGGCTTTCGTGTTGGGCTATCTCATAACAATCGTCGGTGAACATCAGCAAACATCCTCTGGTGTTCGTGTACGGGTATACTAATATGCTCTCGGATGATGGACACTGATTCAACTTAAAGTTTTGCTAATAATGCAGAATTTCGAGGTTACACTGCACTAACTCAAATAATGAATTCTGGTCTATAACATAGACCCCTTGAAAATGAATAGTGGTACCATATATCATCGCCGAACCCTCAGAGCTTATAACTCCCTGCCCCCTTCCTCGCCAGATCCTGGATCTCCTTACCCTCAACATCAGTAAGCACACCCTTTCTTCCGATGATCTGTACACCACCCTTCTTCAGGTCACCAATGAGTTTCTTCTTTCCCGGCTTCGCGCCCTTCTTGCCATCCTCTTTTGCCGTCGATTCAGTCCTCGGCTTATTGAGCCCCTCTTTCTTGCTTCTCTCTTTTGCTCTTCGCCGCCTGTTTGCCTTGTCTTCGCGTGACATCTCTTCACGAGATATGGGCATGCCGCTCTTAGTAACGACTTCAGTCTTGTCCTTCTCATCGCCAGGTTTGTATACTTCTTGTGGTGCAAGCATACTGGCACCTGCGACGTCGCTACCGGCTGTGGGGCGTGCGTCTTCCATCTCAATCGCGGGCGCATCGACACGGATTTCGAGGTTAGGTGCAGCGGGCTTAGGCTTGAAGTGTGAGGAGCTTAGGGAGTCGAGCTTGGCGGAAAGAAATTTCCACTGTGCGGAGATTTCGTCGTGTTCCTTTTTTAGCTTTTCATCTTTTGCGTCCACAAAGTTAGGGTCAGTGTTACGAAGATGCTCCTCCTCGTATAGCTCTGCAAGGCCTTTTCCAGACTTGGTGTCGTCGAGTTCAAGCCGACCCCTTCGTACTTTGGGACCTGTTGCGAGATCATCGGGTCGGCGTCGCTGTACTTCGTCGAATTCTTCCGCAAGGATTCGCCTTTTGATCAGTGCTTCAATATCTTCAGATACTTCTGCTGTGGCTATTGGTACAGGCTTGCCTGCTCGCTCAAACTCAAGATTCTCTTCTAACAGGGAGTTGAGGGGTCTGTCAGCTGCTCGCGCTTCGCCAGAGAGCTGCCATTCTCGTTTCGCAACGTTGGCTGCTTCTAGCTTCCTGATCTCTTCTGCTATCCTGACCTGCCTTCTTTCATGCGTTGACCGTCGTGACTTGGGATCTGAAGGATCAAGTTCCGAAAGGTCGCCCTCGCTTTCCACATCATCATCGTCTTCGAAGAGATCGCGATGCACCCGAGCCATGGCACCCTCTACATCCGCATCATCCTCAGCCTCTGGCTCATCGTCACCCTCTTTCTTCTCAGGGAAGTTGTGTGGGTTCGGCCGGCCTCGTTTCTTGTTTTTGCCCACTTTCCGTGCAGGTGGCGCAAAAAAGTCGGCGTACATGACATTATTAGCGTTCATGTCATCATCTACAACATCTAGATCGCTATCTGCAAACTCCTCATCCTCATCATCGCTGTGTCCCTCTGGTGCATTCAGATCGGCATTGCCGAATGTTGGCCCACCCGCATTGGACTCGTCATCGGAAGCTTCTTCGCCACCTAGCCTTTTGGCGTTGTTTGAGCCTTCTGCCATAGGATCTGCTGCCCAATCGACTTCCTCGTCCTCACTTTCGGCCTCATCACCTCGTTGATCCTGTTGTTCGAGAAAGTCGGATTGCTTGTTGAAGTCGTCGATGGAGAAGAAACCGTCGTTGAGGCCGTGGGGGTCAGGTTTATAGGTTTGGGCTGGTTCACTCTCCGACTCTTCTGAGAGCATGTCCTCCTCACCGTCTTCCATGCCTAAGTCTTCGCTGTCAGAGTGCATGACCTCTGGCGGTTGGGCGTCTTCATCATCATCAACACCATTGTATTCCCAATCAACGCCTTCTTCGTCCAGACTAGCTTCTTCCAGGTCGTCTTCGTCTTCATCTTCATCAATGTCGTCTTTCTCATCGTCATCCTGCGCGGCAGCAAGGTGATCGTCCCGTGGGAGGGCAAGCTCAATCTCCTCAGTGGCAGCCTCGACTATCTTCCGCGCCTGTTCAAAGACTTGATTGACGCCAAAGCCATCAAGGTGCACTTTCTTCAAGTGCAAGACTCTGACATCATTGTCGTAGCCATGTCCCCGCTTTCGCTTCTTGCGGAGCTCCTGTTGGCGTTGCGCTTGTATTTCGCTGATACTGGCTGCAACTGGGTCTAGGTATTGTTTTGCAGCAGCCAGAAAGGCAGAATTGAGTTGTAGAGTTGGCTGTAGGAAGGCTAGCGGATTGGTTGCCAAACAGGAAGACGAGCTCATAGCGCCTGGTTGCAGATCCATTGGCGGTGGTTGTGCAGAGCCTACCGAGAGAGTGTGTGAGGAAATAGACGTGTCGGGCGAGAAGGATAGTGGCGCCATACTATGATGCCCCTCTGAAGCCGTAATATCTTGCGAGTCACGAACAAAGTCCAATGCGCGAACTTTGCGACACCGACAAGAACTTTTTTTTGGCCGACGTTCATCCTGCCAAGATTCCGACATGGCCCGTGCTGAGAATCAGGACGAACTAGTGTGCTGGAGTCAGCCAGTCACGTGTCAGTTTAGCACAGCCATCCTGAGGCAAAGGTCATGTGACATGACAAATTCTTTGCATATTCCAATACTTGCACAAATGGGCTATTTATCTAAATACTGTTAACCCGCACACACAATAGTAGGCGACGTCTTGATTTCCCGTGTCTCTTGTCTCTGATCTCCGTAACATAACTAGGTACCATTATTCAACCCAAAGCCTCCTTATTCCTCATAATCGCTTCAAAATTGCCCCCTGGCCCATCATTGAACATGAGCACACCCCCTAGATTCAATTTACTCACCACGTTCATAACCTTCTCAAAAAACGCTGTCTGAGGCGGAAGCAACCTTAATCCTGACCCAATCATGATGCCATTGAACTTTTCCTCGCTCAGCTTGGCTGCAAGCCAGTCAAGCCCTGTCTGCGGGTCACGGTCGTCCATGTAGTAGGTTGTGACAGCGTAGCCTGCTTCTTGGATGCGGTTGCTGTCGGCTTTGATTTTAGATGCGATCTCGTCAGGTGTGCCGTACAGGGTCCGAAAGTATTCGGGGATGTTGGCGTCCACTCGAAGGCCAGCTAAGAGAATTTTAGGGCCAGTCGAAGGCATAGTTTGTTGAGTGGATTGCTTTGACGGGTTTTTGAAAATGTGTAGTGGAAGGGTTGCGAGTTGTTTTGATTAATGTGTGTTGAGAGCAGAGCGATTACGCTATATGTCCTGCCCAAGCACACACGTCCAGTGCAAGAGTGATCCATTTCCCTGACTCGCCTCACACGACACATGACAAACAATTCGGTCTTCGGCTTCAAACATTCTCCTCTTACACATCTCGATCGGCATTGGGCACGGCGATCACGGAGATGTTGTCATAATCCGGCGCAAAAAGCCAAGATTCCAAGGTTGCTTACCTACCCAACCGACTAACTCAACGAACTCAAGTAACAATCCGCCAGAAGTCTAGCTAGCATGCTTATCAACCAGACCTCACAAACACACGCAAATACATGTGTACAAACTCCCTTCCCCCATCCCATCAACCTACAACTCATCATGTTCCTCTCCACCCCCTCCCATCTCGCCTCACCTCCAAAAACCTGACCACTCCTCGCCTCCCCTTTCAATATTCCCATCAACATCCCCTCTACTACACCCCTCTCAATCCTCCTCCCTTCTTCATATAAAAAAACGTTATCATTGCCCGGCGCATGCACCACAATAACCGGCCCGGCACTGCCCACCCCAACGCCAAAGTTGCCCGCCATGTCCGTGTACCGCTGCACGTCGACCAGCGTGAAAGCAACGAATTTGACGAACTGTTTGGCGAGCGGGGTAAGTGTGCGGAGCAAGATAGATGTTGGATATGAATGGGGAATGAAGATGTAGAGAGTAAGTTTATCACGTTGCATATATGTCGCGATATTCTTTTCTGAGAAACTCGTTATGGCGGGTTGAAGTGATGTTACTAGGAAGGATTCGATGGTAGACAAGGAGAGCAGATCAGTGAGGGTGCGGTGGTCGGCGTCTGTGTTGCGGTAACAAATGAGTGATGGGGTAGATACACCTTGTGATGTAGATGTTGTGTAGCCGAATACAAAGTCCAGGTGGTGTCGTTCTGCTGCATACTTGATGGTGTCGAGGGACGCTTGGTCGTTGGGGTCGAGGTATGCGATTACAACCAGATCATCCATCATTTTGAAATCTTCCATGTCTGAACTGGAGAGTTTGGTCAAAATGGGTAATTCTCTTTTTCGCACAAAGGACCGTATAGCGTTTATCGTGCGTGGGCCACGGTATCGAACTTCTCGTAGCTCATCCTCCTTATCTCGCTCGTATAACCGTATTGCTGGGTACGTGTTGATGTCGTGGTCGTGACATAACTCCAGATTATCGTCGCAATCTATGTTTACTAAAGGCGTGGAGCTTTTGGTTGATGATGATTCAACGAAAATGCTGTTGAATGGCCGAATTACTTCCAGCGACTGTGATGTGAACGACACCAGCAATCGGTCGTAACGCGTCAAGTAGTTCTCTAATTCAGCCTTTGTGGAATATTTCACGGAATTCCCTGCTGCTGAAGCTGATGTGATGCTCGCCAGTAGTGGAAGAAGCGTTGTTGCGCGCATGATGGCTGGTGCAATTGAACAAAAAACCATCAAAGTTGCAAAATCGCAAAATCGCAGTAAGATGTCTAAAATGTCTGGTACTAGTGCTACTAATCTGAAACTACGTTATGGGGACCGGCAACATAAGGTACAGATGGTGCGTATTATCAGCACATATCCAACTGGTCTCGAACTATTGGTGTTTCAGACGCATTTCCTCCACCTTTGTCTGACAGCTTCGCCTGCAGATATGGAGAAAGCTCGTCTTTGTTACAACACTTTTTTTTGCAGGTTCAAATATCTTCCACCTGCAACCCATTTGGGCGCGCACAATTCAACTCACAGCAAACATGTTTTCAGAATTCCATCCCATCGTCTTGCTAGCACTCCTACGTTTCGCCACCGGATCACCACACACTAATTCTACATGTCCACAACATCTTTACCAAGTCCATATGTTTTCGGAAGATCCACTCATAATCTATATTCCGAATTTTATTACGCCAGCAGAATCCGCACACCTCCAAACTGTGTCTAAAGGGAAATTCTCATCTTCACAAATAGCAGATGATTTCGGCCAGCAACTTCTAGCTAGTACCCGAACATCGCAATCTACCTCACTTGAAAGCGACGAGGTTGTGCAGTGCATTGAACAACGTGCGCTAGATTTCCAGGGCTTCGATACGAAGCGCGAGAGCCTGGAGCCTTTGCAACTTGTGGCATACACGCATTCTCAAGAATATCATGCACATACAGATTGGTTTACGGGTTCCGCTCAAACGACATCGGAATACGGCGGAAACAGACTCTCGAGTTTCTTTGTGTATGTGTATGCATCCGACGATATCAAGGGTGGTGGCACGCAGTTTCCACTACTCGATGTACCCGTAGATGAGGCTTGGTGCGATTACGTGAATTGCGACGCGGAAATGGAGGATGGCGTAGTATTTCGACCCGTCAATGGCAACGCTGTGTTTTGGCGCAATTTGAAGAAGAGTGGGAAAGAATATGTGGGGGATAGGAGAACGGTGCATGCGGGATTGCCAGTGCAGAGGGGTAGAAAATTGGGTATGAACATTTGGACGAGAGAGGGAGTGTTGGACAAGAAATATAGAAGTGGAGGAGCTTAAAGATTGACGTGATTTGATTGACGACACATACCTAACCATAATTTGAGACAAAACGTGGAAACATTATACAATAAGTATGGCAGCACCGACACCGAATGAAACCGAGATCCTTATCCATATGGATAGCTCAGATGTGAACGATGCTGCACTTGGTGCCACCTTCTGCGAGACACCGGATTGGCCTGACGCGGTTGCTGTACACTGTTCACCACATTCGTAACCATTTGGACAACAGTTTCCGCCACGATTCGCGGCACAGCTGAACCAGGCACTTGGGCACGATCCAGCCTGCGGGGCCGTTGTGGTAGCCAGGCCCGCACCCGTGGGAGCAACGACGACAACGCGATTGGTGTTGATGATAGTCGAAGTGGGAAGCCCACAGCTTCCAGTGGTTTGGCAATCCCGACCAACTCTGCAGCAACCAGTTGGGTAATATGCACTACAAACATAGAAGCCGCTTGGGCACACGTTGTCGGACGGAGAAGCGGACGAGGCGGCTGAACCACTTGTGGGTCGTATGGGTGCATCTGGCGCCTGTGTGTTGCTAGGGCTACCGATACATGAAGCGCCTGTAGCACATGTACGACCATTTTGACAGCAGCCGCCCCCAAGACTAGCGGAGCAAGTAAACCAGCCAGTGGAGCAAATGAGTGCAGATGTTGAAGGTGTCGGGACTATTACTACGGCTGTCGAAGAGGGCGATGGGGACGGTGGGGGTAGAGAGGAGGAAGGTTGTACAAATGTGATAGATGTGCCTACTGCGGCGCCTACAAGCAATCAGTCTAATGTTGACTCACCCTAATTTTGAATCCAAGGTATGCACTTACAGCCTATACCATCACAGCGAAATCCTGGCAAGCAACATCCTCCGTTTGGTGCATCCGGGCATGAAGAAAACCCGTTACGGGTGTCGCAGCTGACACTGCCTGCACATGTCTGACCTCGTGGACAGCATCCAACAGATCCAACGCCTGGACTGTTGCTCACATTTATACAAGTACTTCCCGCCCCACAGCAAACATTCGGTGCGCCAATAGAAGAGCAACCGCTCGTCCCTGCAGGACAGGCAAATTGCCTCTTTGACAGGGCAAGCCTTGGGCGGAACCGAGAGAAGAAATCGTCTTTGGCGAGTAGCCGTAGAGGAGATTGTGCTTGGCAGGTTTCGTTTCTGTGTTCATGTTCATGTTCATATTCGTATGAATATTCATCGTCATCTGACCGCTTGTCTAGATCAGATGCAAATATCCAATTGTCCAGCAAGAACATCTCGCCCTCATCCGTGCTCATTTTCTTCACCCCAATTGGCTTCTCCTGTTTCATTCTTTGCTGTATATCCAGTCCTCGTCTCGCGTGAACTTCTTCCTCCGGGAAGTACTTCAAATGTCTCGGAATGTTGTGAGGCCATTGCGACTCGGCGCTTGCTGTAGGGGCGCATAGGAGTAGGAGGATAGCTGGTGGCAGCGAAAGTAAACTCGAGAGATACATGTTGCTTCCTGGAAGCGTATGCGCCGGACAGAACGTGGGGCAAGGAATGCAAATTCCTGGTAATTAGACAACTTCCATCTGCAGGAGTACACAGGAGAGGCAAGGTGGCTGGTGGCTGGTGGCTAGTGGGTAAGGTAGAAATGGCGAGGCTGGAATGCGCTGGCGCCTCAATGCCAGCATGTCAACAGGGAACTTCCTTTCCCCGTCAATCAGGTCTTTCTGAATCACCAACCACATGATTCTTTGAGAAACCTTTCCAGGTAATTATCGACATTGTTGTTAAGAAAGTGAAGCTATTCATTACCTATGTTAGTTATATGATATGGTGCAAGCTGTCCCTAGCTCCCAACCTTCTTGGCGGGTATGCAGGGTCAAGCCAAACTAGGGAAGCCATCGATACTAATCCCATACCTTCCTATTATAGCAATAATCCTCCTGGCAGCCAAGATAAAAAATAAGCCCAGAGGTTGATTTCTATAATTAACGTGAATAAAGTGATGATACTTACATGTCCTGATCTCAACCACTCCTCCCCCTCCCTACCCTTCTCCTCTCCTCAAATCCTCGAACACTCTCCTTCACCCCCCACCCCCCACCAGCAACCCCCCAACATCTTCCAACCCCAGCCCCGCAGTCTCAGGATAGATCCTCCAGACAATCCCCCAAGCACCACCACAAATGAGCGCATACATGAAAAACGTTGCTGTCGCTCCACACCACTCCATCATCGGCAAAAATGTTAGCCCAACAATAGTGTTTGCACCCCAATTCGTTGCCGTCGCAAGCCCGGAACCAAGCGCGCGCACCGAGAGCGGGAAGAGCTCGGATTGTTGCCAGGGAACATTGCCGAGGCCGAGGGCATAGCCTGCAACGTAAATGACCATTGATGCGAGGATAACGAGAGGCCAAGTTTGGTGGGAAGAAGGGGAAGACACCTTCTGGTCGGTAGGGAGGTTTATGTAGAGGAAAGCTATCGAGGATAGGAGGAGGCCTAAGATCATGATGGGGAGGGAACAGAGGAGGATGCGGCGGCGGCCGATGCGGTCGATGGAGTGGAATGCGATGAGCGTGAAGAAGAAGTTTGTGAGGGCGATGGAGAGGGAGGTTAGGGTTGGGGAGGAGAAGCCCACAAGGCGGAATATCGTTGCAGAAAAGTACATCAGGGAGTTCTGTTGCGATGTTGTTAGTGTCTTGGGTTGGTGAGAAGATGGGGGTACTTACAAAGCCACAGAGCTGTTGGAAGCCTTGTAGCATACAGGCAATACTCAGCGCTCTTCGGTTGCGACCGATACTGGTAAGCTGCGTCAAATTGTCGCCAACTTTCCTGAAGCTCGCTTTCCATCCCGTCTTAGCGGTTTGTGGTATACCGCGGTCTCTAACTGTATCTTGTTTTAATATCTCTTTCTCTACCTTCCTTAGCACGTCATTGACCAATCGATCCATATTCTCCCCACCTCCATAGACTTTCCGAAGCACTTTCCTAGCTTGTTCTTTCTGACCCACCTTGACCAAGTACCGTGGTGTCTCTGGGAGCAACACCATCATGCAGACCTGTACGATGGCCGGCAATGCTCCTAGTCCTACCATCCAGCGCCACCCATGCTCTTGTGCCGAAAACAACCATCCAATGATGTATGCAGCGACTTGCCCACCTGTAATGAATAGAGTGGACACTGTGACCAACCTACCTCTGAAAGCGCTTGGAGCTAGCTCGCTAATATACATGGGTACTGCAAAGCTTGCGCTTCCAACCGCAGCTCCTACCACACTTCTTCCTGCTACCATACCCCATACTGTGTTCGAGAATGCCTGAGTGAGAGCACCGGCAATGAAGAGGATATCGGCAATAAGGATGATGCCACGGCGACCGAGCGCGTCTCCTAGGATACCAGTGAGTGGCGAAGCTAAGAGGGCGAAAAACGAGGTGGAAGATGTAATGAGAGACTTGTCCAGTGTAGTGAGGGGCCGGTGGGATAGCGATGAATTGATTGAGACTAGAGTCGATGATATTACACCTGTGCTACATTCTGTCGTCAGTAAAAAGCCTAACAGATTCACGAGATCCGGCATACTCATATCCAAATAATAAACCACTTATCCCCGCGCACACCGTCAAACCCCATATAAATAATCCTGGCGACAATACTGCACTCTCATCTACCGCTTCATCCTCATCATGACGCGTGCCGTTCGAGTATTCGCAGTTTTGGGAGATGAGCGGCTCAGCAGCAGCGTCATTCATACTATCGACCTCTGCGTCTTCCGAATGCGCCGGTGCGAGCACCGAGATAGCATTGAAGTTGGAAGATTGATCGTGACGTTGCGGTTGTCTCGGAACGACAACGGAACGGCTACAAAAGCACCTACCCACCTAGGTGTCCTGGAGCACGCGGCGTGCTGTTACTTGGCACGTGCGTAGATATCTCATTACCGGTCACCTAAACTTTTTTGGCGCAAGTGCAACTACATCACCTGATATCACACAATATGGATCACAGCTGACAAAATATGGTTGAATTTTACTTCACAGGGGTACAAAGCTATGTAGACCTAGGTCAGTTGGCTAGCTACCTGGACGCGACGACGTTTTGCTACTTCACCAAACGTACATCGTATCACTACCATCCTCTCCGAGAACGCGAGGTGATGCTCTAGAGTCCTTATCACTGACAGTGATCTGCGTCAACACACAACGAGGCTTGCTAGTGAACAGAGCACACCATGCTCCGTCTCATTCTGTGTGTTCTTTGACCTCATTCCCTCCGTATCAACATCCGCTCAGGGCATCTTTTTACGTCATCCATGTCCACCCAACGCCAGTCACTCATGCTTGAAATCCTCTATTAAGAAGATGATGTGATGCAGATCCTACGCTAAATGCTGAGCAGTTCGGCAAACGGTAGTGGCAGCGGTTAACGACTAGCATGACATGACCACAGGCCCTTGCATCCGGTCCGAAGTAGTTATGCTTCACCCATTCATTTAGGCTCGTCGTTACTCTCAGGTCCATGATTAGCAGGCCCGGTTGGCGGCCCTTGGGGTGGTATTGAGTGCTGTTGCATCATGGGTTGGGCATAGCTACCGCTTGGAGTACCACGATGCTGATGTGGATACTGGTGATGCTGATGCGGTGAGCCATAATGCGCTTGATGCTGTTGTGAATATGGTCCCCGCATAGGTGTCACTGTCATTGTGTTATTAAAATGATGCGTCAGCTTTATAAGCGGAACTCACTGGATCCAGGTGGTACTTGGAACATCTGAGGTCCCTGCGCCCCGGCCTGCATGTACATCATTGGCGGCTGTTGATGACTTTGTTGCGAACCTTGGTGACTCATCATGGGCGCACCAGGTCGTGGGCTATTGGGATAACCGCCGTTACCGCTCGGAGCCCCGGGTATATGACCGGGATATTGAGGGTAGGCTGGACCAGGTGCTGGGGAGTACATTGGCATCTGTGGATTGCCTGGCATTCCCATGTAAGGACCATTTGAGGGCTGATTCGTCATCATATGGCCACCCATTGCTGGCCCTGGGGGGCTGATGAATTGGCCTGGCTGTGTGTTGCGAAGAGCAACATGTTGCACAGTAGGGCTCATATTATATTGTGGCATCTGTACCTGTTGGTAACCGGGTATTGGCTGCGGTTGGGCGCCGTAACTATACGGCGGCAAGGATCGAGGTGAAGGATGCACAGATGAAGTAGAATGTGAGTATTGCATATGTTGCGCTTCATAATGATGGGGGGGTTGCCCATGAGACTGCTGTACCGGTGGACCACGAGGAGTATGATGGGGCACCTGACCCTGAGATATAGCCTGCGGACCCTGAAGATGGGGCGGTAACTGGTGTTGGTGAGGAATGGGACCGTTGTTCATGACGTTGTGAGGGGCTGAAAGCGGTGCTGGTGTCGGAGCATGCTCAAACATTTGCACATGAGATTTTTCAGCGTTCGCCGTAGGAAAGTCCCATGTTGGTGGGGTGCGATAAGGGGGAGGAAGGTCACCACTGTAGCCTTTGTCCTTGTCCTTTCCGTGACCTTCTTTCTGCATTCGTGCAATTGCATTGAAGCTGTCATTTGACTCTGGTTGTTTTGCTGGGGCACGTTGACCACCAAAGAAGTTAGTGATGGCAAGAGGCTTGCGTGGTTCTTGCTTGGATGCTGAGTTTGGCCTAGGGCTGGAGTTTGCGCTCTGGTTGCCGCTAGGTTGAAACGCGGGTGCTGTTGCTTTGGGCTTGAACTCATTGGCTCGAACATTGAACCTTGTTGATAGGGTTGAGTTTGGTGTTTGTACACCACTAGGTGGCTGAGATGGTCCTGTTGGGAGAGTACGCATCTCTTGTTGTGGTATCGGTTGAGGAACGTTGTTGTATGACAAGGCACCCTGCTGTTTGTGTTGTTGATGGGTTAATTGAAGACGATTACCTAGTAAGCCTTGGCCGCGGGGCTGTATCTGATTGAAGTTTTGTTGTTGTGGTCGCTCTCGCATGCTAGCGGACGCGTATTGTTGCGGCCCTGGACGGGGTCGTTGATTTTGTTGACGGTCGGTGCTTGTGCTTGGGGAAGAATGTGTGGGGTCGGGCTTGCCTGCAGCAGGCTTTGTAGCTGCCTTTGGGTCTGCTACTGTGGCACTCGCCGTAGGAGGCGGGCTCTTGGTCTCCTGGGCCTGCTTGAGAGCCTTCTCCACAATCGCTTGTTGTTTGATCTCGTCCTTGGCTAAGATAGGGACCAGGTCAGTAGGCACAGGGGTACTTAGTTTGAAATTTAGCGCGAATTTCTTGAGATCGTTTAGCTTCACGGCCTTGTTCTCCCTTTGAATATTACGTTGTCGTTCAGACATACGCAGCTTCTCCGCGGCAGAAAACTGTTTGAACGAGTCAAGTAGATCATGTTCAACATTGGTAGTCGCATCATGCGGTCGTCCAGTCTTTCGTGGAGGGATAGCAGCCACAGTCGCTTTGATCGTGCTGATGGGCTTCTCTGCTACGGCTTTGGGTGCGACCGCTGGCTTAGCCTCGTTCTTTCGCGCAGCTTCCTTTGAGGTTTCCTTAGGAACCTCGACAGATGCAAGCACTGCAGCGGCCTTCGGTGGCTCTACCTTCGCTGGTTCAGGGGTGGGCACTTTCTGCACTGTGGGGCTCGCAGTCCGTTGCGTCGGTTTCGAAGCAGAGTCGGGTCGTGCAAGCGACGAAGATATGATGGCAGGATCAACAGGAGCACCTGTGACAGTCGACTGCGCGGCGGGCGCACGTCGTGCGGGTGGTGTGTACTTGTTGGGCTGGCCGCTTGAAAGTTGAGGGAAGTCTCGGCGGACACCACTGTATTTATCCTCTTCATCTCCACCCTCATCCGTGGTTGTATGCCCTCCGCGTTCTTCGCGAACATGGGGGTTGAGTGCACTACTGGCCTCAATCTCCCTCGCAATCTTTTCTGCTCGGGCGGCTCTCTGTGCATACTGAGGGTCGCTTCGATTAATGGTCGTAGTGTAGAAAGTTTCATCGTAGTTGCTTTTGACGCCAAATAGACGTTCGTTTGTGGAGAACTGATCCCAGTCGGTTGACCGTCCAGTCGAGTCCAGGCTAAGGTCTTGATCTAATTCAGAGGGTTCCCACTTTTGCAGATCTCGCTCGCGGATAGCTGCATTACCCGAAATGTCCGTGTCAGTGCGGAAACCAGAAGTGCCATTCTGGCCTTTCGCTTGAGACTTGTCTAGTACCACATTGTTGACGTTGAAGTCAGCAACATCACCCATATCAAAAGACATGACATGATAATCGCCGGCACCGACATAATCGTCTGGTGCATCACCCGTACCATTCGTTTGAGTAGTGACTGGTTGCAATAGTTTCTTCACCATTTTGAAGACATATCGCAATTCGCTTGGGTCAAGCGAGGTACCTGATAGTACACCCGAATATTTCTCTCCATTTTTGAGTGTAATGATGCCGGGCAGACCCTAGTAGCATAATGTTAGCTAGTAGCTACACACGCGGGGTCGAGACTTGGAGGCTCTCTTGAATACTTACAGTTAGATTGGCCAGTAGGTACATCATTCGATCGCTTAGATGCCTCATTGGAGTCCCGATTTGGCCAGATGAGGTTGTCGAGTTGTGCGAGGGTTTAGGGGTGTTCACGACACCGTTAGAGGCGGGAGGATTCGACAGTCTTTGGGTAATGGGATTAGTGCCCTGTGTCCATGCCTTTTGAGGCGGAGGTTTCCTGTGACTGGAGAAGAATTAGCATTGCGCATCCAGCGAGGTAGACGTGAGTCGGTTAAAATGCCGTGGTGCGGTATACAATGATTTGGGTAACAAAGACGGACGGAAAGCTATTGGATGTGGAATGCGTTGCACCGTGTCTCCTTGGTAGGGATGGGACGTTGCACGAGGGGAATTTGGTCGGGCGCGAGTGCAGGCCAGCGAGGTAGAAGCGTGGCCAGGCAGGAGGTTACAGCGACCATGCTTGAAGCTGGGAAAGCAAAACACAAACAGGAAGTTCGTTCTGGCGCGAGCGCAGGGCAAATGGGGGAAAGCTTACCTCTGGCCGGCGTCAACAGGGCTTCCAGGCTTGCGCTGTGCGTCAAGAACCTTGCCACTCGTGCTCATCTTCAGTGGTCGGCCAGGGTTGGAGACTGAAGGGTTTAGAGCATTGAAGGAGCTGTTGGCGGTCGCAGCAGTGGACATGGGGGGATGGAGGCGATGCGCGAGAGGTCCGAGGGCCTGTCTGGAATTGTGGTTGCGGGAAAGCTGGGCGAGGTGATGTGCGTGATGTGCGTGATGTGCGTGATGTGCGTGGTGCGTGTGGTGTGCGTGATGGGCGTGATGGGAGGGGGAAGGGAAGGGAAGGGGGGAGAGAGCAAGCTAGTGGTGGGTGAGAGGAGCGCAGGACACTCAATGCAGGAGTGAAGACTGAAGAGAGAGCAAACGTGCTAGCAAAAAGGTGCCAGACAACGGCGATGGGCCAGCAGGTGTTATAGGAGGCTGTGCGAAAAGTAGCCAGAGGTCGAATGTGAGTGCAGCCGCCAAGAAGCTGATCGGCAGGTTGAAACTAGGACCGGGGTGGAGGCGGAAGCTAGTGAGCTTGAGGAGTTAGTGATAGGTAGTCGCCGTGGACGTGCTGTCGCTGTGGCTACCTACTACAGCAGTCAGGTAGTTAGGTGGGCAGACAGTGGGTGAGTGGGGTGGGAATGGCTTGCAGAGCGTAGATAGAGTGCAGGGACGCTGTAAGTATGGAGCCGGGGGAGGGAGGGATTGTGGTAAGGCAGTGTGCAGTGTGCAGTGTGCGTGGCTGTGAGAGTGTGCAAGTCTGCAAATCTGCAGTGAAATGATCTAGATAACGCAGCGCGAACCTTGAAAGGGAACCTAGACTGGAGGACGTCACGGCGGTTGCCAAGGATTATGGTTCGTTTTGGTTTTGGGGAGCATTATCGCTCTCCTTTGACGGTTAAGTATCCTGAGCTGAGCTGAGCAATATTTGTTTCACATGATATCATTTGGTGCCTGTACAGTACAATACACAGTGCAGTAGTAGCAGTAGTAGTAGCAGCTCACCAGCTTTTTTCTGTGGTCAGTTAGTACACAGTTGGTAGGGGAGGCGCTAGAGACTAGGCTAATTTTAACCTAGGGTGCTAGTTGTGCCCTCACTCAATTTGTTCACGTGACCTCTCTGCCCATGGCCCATTTCTCATTGGTAATGGTATCAGATGCAGAGCCGCGGGCGGCCAAGTGCACAGGGCCCAGCACTAACACTACCCAACACCAACACTGACACTAACGTTGCCTTGCCGAGAGCCATGTCCATGTCATTCACTTTGGCACTGTCCAAACACGCACACACCTGCATCTGCATCCAACATGAGCGAGGAAGCTCCCACCACCTCCATCCGCTCTTCGCAGGGGTCTCACCGACGCACCCCTAAAAATGTGAGTATCCTCCGTTGTCCGCGCCCGCCCTCGTCCTCGCCCTCGCCATTTGTAGGCCCAGCTCCAGCCATCACTGACTCTTTGCGTAATGCAGCCGCAACAGCAGCTCTCGCAGATTGAAAAGTCCGTCACACATCTACTCGTTGCTACCAAGCAGCTTCTGGGTCCGTTGGACACGCTTCAAAACATGGACTCGTCGCATCCGCTAACCTAGCCAAGAAACCTTGACACTATGGTCGCGAGGAACTGCCACCGAGAGCGAGGTCTCAGATGTCTATGTGCGCCTAGGCTATGAGTTTAACATCGCCTCGCGTGCCTTCAACGCCATCGGCGTCGATACAAGTGATCTTGGCAACGTCCCAGAGCTACTACGTGGGATTCTCGAAGAAACCCTGAGCCAAGAAGCATCACAGTCCAGTCTTGACAACTTTCTACCGCGCATCCGAGACATCATAATAAACCTCCTCCATGGTCTCAAAAAGAAACAGCAACGCCTACGCCAGCGCACAGGTCGAGATGGCACACTCAACACCTCCTCCACGCGGTCGGGCAGCATTGGCAGCAATGGTGATATGGAGGAATCGCAACAACAACAACAACAACAACGATCACAAAGCACAAGACTCTCCTCCCGAGGTGAGAACACTGAATTCAGTGGTAACGGCCCTAATCTGCCGCCACGATCCTCCTCCGTCGTCACAGGCCGGTCGTCTCCCAGCAAATACGACGCGTTGCCTACGAATCCAAAAGCGAATCGGAATACTGCAGCCAGCAACCTATCTTCAGATTCCTCCATATCAAGTACCAGTGCGCAGCAGATGCCCGTAATTGCACCTTACCCAACAGATGATGCCATGACCCCCGAACCTGCGGTGCCCAATTATGCGGTCGACTTTCCACCCCCTCCACCACCACCAAAGCAAGAAGATGCGTTTGCGGCACTACAAAGGGGTGGAGAGTTGGAAAGAAGAGCCTCGCGACGATTTTCGCAATATCAAATTCAAAAACATCTCGGCACCAATGGTATAGCAATTCCACCTGTACAAAACTCTCCCATACCGAATAGGGGTCGGGACGTGAGAGAGTCAATGAATGCTGTGCGCACCAGAGGCTCGACGTTACACAGCCGCCAGCGGTCTAATCAGCAGCGTCCTGTGGTAGAAACCAAGTTGGACAGTACCAACGATATTTCCAGGCGCATCTCTGAAGAGAGCGCGCAAAGCTCAGTACCAAGCATCGTACCCCCAACAGAGTCAGGACCTGATGACAGCCCTACACAGAAAACACCAGACGATAAGATCGGCCCAGTACCCGCGTTTCCAGAAGGCGACCAGCCGGCACTTGGAGCCACTCTCAACGGGCCTCTATCCGAGCCTACTAACCTCACCACCGGCGAGTCGCCAGTAAGAGTGGTTGGAAAGCAGGGACCTCTTCCCTCCAGGGTGGGGTCGCGGAGAGTGAAATCACCTTCTCCTCAACCTCAACAATTCGTTCCTGAACAGTCACCTCAGCCCGACAAAGAGCTTACATTGTTCCTCCAATATAAGAGCAAGATCAGGAAATATGTATTTACTGATGGTTTCGATATCTCAGTGGGTCGCTTGCAGCTAGCATTTATTGAAAAATTTGCTTGGGACACTCACCGCAATGGCGAATTGCCTGAGATTTATATCCAAGACTCCGTCTCGGGTGTGCGTCACGAGCTTGAAGACATACATGATATCAAGGACCGATCCGTCCTTGTACTAAACGTAGAACAGCTAGATGAAGTCAAGAACCATATCGACGAGAAATTCGGCGGACTGAGTCGCTTAGTAGAAAGCATTAAGACGGTTGTTGATGACCAACAATCAACCATACAACGCGTAGCTGAACGCCAACAGCAGACGGCAAAGGAACTAGCAGGTATGGCGGCAGCACCCACTATATCTTCGGGGCGCAATTCAGCGCTATTACCAACCCGACCCGCTCAAAGTGGTGCCTCTCTAGAAGGCAGCATGGTTTCCGCTGCTCAATTAAGCGAAGTTCAGTCCCTCCGCCGCGACCTAGCTGTGGTCCGGCAAACTTACTCCTCCTTCGTCTCGGATATACAAGCTAGCATGTCGACGATCCGTACCAAGGCAAACGCGGTCAAATCAACGGCAGTAAAAGCGGCGCTACCCACACTCGATGGTGATACTGGACGTGCTTATATCAACACTGGCAAGAAAGCATTGCAGGATGATTCTGAAAAGATTGTAAATAGGGTTGACGACTTGCAAGATCTTGTCGAAGACCTTCGCAAGGATGTCGTTCAGCGCGGTGTCCGACCGCTACCTCGCCAACTCGAGGCATCCGCCAAGGATCTCTCCCTTGCCACCGCTGAGCTCAAGAAACTTCAAGACTTCTTGGCAAAGGAGAAACCACTATGGACTAAAATCTGGGAGCAGGAGCTACAGACCGTATGTGAGGAAAGGGATATGTTGACGATGCAAGAAGAGCTCGCGGCTGATTTACAAGATGACCTGGAGAAAGCGGCTCAGACCCTGGAGTTGGTTGAACAGGCGACTAAGCAACAAAATTTGGAAACTGAGAAAGAACAGGGCAAAGGCATGCGTTCTGCTAGTGGTCGGAACGTCATGAATGCAGCTTCTTTCGACAAAGCTGTTGATCCACGCGAAGCTCGAGACGGTGTATTAGGAGAGGTCAAAGCTCTGCAGCCCAACCATGAAAGCAGACTTGAAGCAATTGAGCGAGCCGAGAAGGCTCGACAGCGTGAGCTTGCTACACGTAACGACGACGAATTCAAGCGAGAGCTAGGCAATTTTGTTGATGAGGGCAAGCTCAAAAAAAGTGGCGGTGTGGAGGAAGTGGAGCGTCTCCGTAAAGCAAAGGACGAACGTGCTCGTAGGGAGAATGCCGAGAGAGAAGCAGCACGCCTCAAAGCTAAAGCAGAAAAGATGGAGAGGGAGAGGGAAGCGGCAACGGCAGCGGCAGCAGGTGGGGAAGCAGAGCAACCAGCTGAAAAAGCAGAAGTGGCAGAAGCAAATGGGGAGCAAGGTGGTGCAAACCCTGCATAAGACCATCTTTCGCCTATGATCCTCATGATGTTTGTCCATGCTGATGCACGTACATTTAGACAGCACGACTCATCAGCCACAAATCATACCAGATCTACACTACAAGCACGCCCAGAATTATTCTCGCCATTCCGCCATTCCTACCCACAACGTCTTCGACTCCACTCTCCGCCTCGTCGACACTTACACTCCCGTCACCACAACATCCACGATATCGAAATCTCGCAGCCTCCGCAGCACAGATACACACACGACACCGACACGTGATCGCGGTTATACCCTTCCTGTGCACCGTACTCCACGTCGCGATGACAACGATGCAGGTAGTGTACTCAGCTTCACGCCTAGCGTCAACACAAAGCAGCTCGCGAATTGGCTTTCAGGCTTATTGGGTCGGTCATGAAATGCCCTAGTGATGGGTTTGGAATGGAATGGGTAATGTTGGGTTATGTTGTAGCATGAGTATATTTTTAATGCTTTAACGCGGACATCAGTATCAGCATACGGATACCATTTTGTTTTATTGTGTTAAAGTGCGTTGGGCTGGACAGGACATGATTCGCGATTTTCTACGGTTCAGTTTCGATTTGCGAGGCGTTTGGAGAAGGGGTGTGAGAAGGAAGTGTTGTACAATCAAGCCATTAGATGGACGTTCTCGTTGTTACATTCTTGGCTAATCAACATATGTGCATACTATGCACGTTTGATATATATGCAAATGGACACTAATACGCATCTGTAAATGAGTAAATACTCCCCTCAACAACAAATACGGCAACTTATTCCCTCGTCCAGCTGTGATTAACCCCCTACCCACCTTGATGCCAAACGCCAACGACACGCCAAAATTCGTAGAAGACTCTGTTTCTCTTTCGTCCCGAATTTCTACTAGACTGTTGATTGCCGTATACCTAACGCCTTCGCTAATGTCATGCAAGCCAATATCTGTTTTCTTGTTGAAATTACATCTTCCTTTCAGAGCTCTTTTTAATTCCCGACAGCCGTGTCGTTCAGTGCCACACACACTGCGCCTCGGTGATGTCCATTGTACTGCCGGATAACAGTCTGGCTTCCCAACTCCCACAGGCGTGCATAGTGATCACTACACGCGGTGACCAAGTATGCACTATCAGCGCTAAATGCGCAATCCCAGACCCAGCGTTGGTGGCCGTTAAGCGTGGTTTCGAGCGGAAAGGCAGCGGGATCGCGTTCAGCGGCAGTCGGTAGAGCATCACCTGGCTGTAGGTTGTGTGGAGTCGATGTGTCGAGGGACCATATGCGGGCTGTGTGGTCCGCAGAGCACGTGGCGAGGTGTCGGACATCTGGTGAGAGTAGGACGCGAGTGATGTAAGTTGCGTGAGCCTGGAATTTGCAGACGGGGATTATATGAGTTTCATCATGGCGTTGGATCATGCGCCAGACGTAAACATTTCCCTGCACATGACATGGTATATCAGAACACACCTCTCGCTGTTTGCAGTTGTGCACAAAAAAAACGGAGGGGATGTGGGGTGGGAGAACGCACAGTGTTGTTTCCGGCGCAAAACATGCTACCATCTGATGCTACTGTTACCGAGGCTACGCTCACATCTTCCTCAGGGATCAACTGATGTTCGCATGTACTCAGGCCCAAATCCCAAATGCGCACATTCCCGCCACGATCGCAGCTGATTATTTCGCCCTGGTTTGGGTGAATCACTACATCGTTGACGGGCGCATCATGATAATACGTTCTTTGTACCATACCAGTTCTTGTGTCCCAAATCTTGACGGTGTTATCTTCCGAAGATGTCACGAGCCACTTAGATTCGCAGTGAAATGCTACACCGGTGATATTGGACGTGTGTCCTTCAAACGTAAGAATGGCGTTGGGATTTGTTGACTTGATATCGTAAAGCTTGACCGTATGATGTCCAGCGGCAGCGAGATATCGCTTGTCTGGTGAGATGCAGAGACGGTTTACTTGCGAGTCGGGGTGGGGGATTGTGCGAGAGCAGATGCCGCTGAGGGCTTCCCAGAAGCTTGATTGCATTGTCAGTACGTAGCTATATGTACAGGGAAAAAGTATGCATGCCGAATTGTGTGGTCATAGCCAGCTGTTGGCTGTTAGCTTGTTTGCTCGCGTGCTTTGAATGTCAAGCTCCGCACCTGTGCATAGAATGACCGACATGCTTGCTGATGTCTTTGACCTATTTTCTGCTGCTAGTGGTGTACTGAAATGTGAAACAATCTCTGTTGAAGAAGCAATCCACAGCTGTTATATGGACCTTCAGCTGGGATACATGGTGCCACAGATGTGTCCGTGATCAATCAATGCCTGATTAGCTTGTCGAGGTGGAGTTGGAGTGCACGTTGAGCTCATGGCAAAGCTCGGTCCACCTTCCAGCCCTATCAGCGCGGTCACCGTATGTGTACTAGTGGTACCAAGTCTATTACTGACAGGGGTTCCTGCCATTCCGCCTGCCAGTTGAGTAGGTATTAATTACTATAATTACTACCATGCTTTTCATTCACTTTATAAGCCTTTCCGTGTTCACTTGGGCCAAATTCACTCAAACTCTTCAACAATTTCTTCATCTACCTCCCAGCACCTTGTTTATGAGCCACGGGAGGGTCACTACCTACCAGTATGTAATTATGGGTACATATATATATATATATACATATCTGACCAAGATGGGGGTACTGGTTATCAATGAACCGACACTCAAATTCCCTCTGGGCAAGATCATATTACTCGGCACGTTTATTCCTGTCGGCTAAATATAACTAGTCTTGTGTAGTCTAGCAACGCATATGGTTGGTAAACTTTCGAGAGCAATGTGCCGGACGGGCGAATGCTTGGTACGCATACATCGATGAGAGCTGGATGAGGGTCTCGCTAGACTTGCCTGTTCCTGAATGCGGCGTTGCGCGTGCACATGTGACGTCATATTGTAGGGACATCACTAATTGTAAGAGACATTACTAGTGGTGTTCGAAAAAGAGATAATTATGCGTCAAAACATATATAGATAAGAGAGGATGGCGACAATCTACGACGCCAGGTATCACTTGGTTACAATGCCCACTTTCAATCCATGAGGTTTGTTTGCATGATCCGTAGTTTGATCTTGCACTTAACCCCACTTGGTCGTCATAGAACATTCAAACTAACGCTGGAACATTCCATACGAAAGGCATTACTTGTATCATGTTTTCAAGATTGGCTTGAACTCCAGTGGCGTATAAGCTGACAATGAAAGCAAATCCACTGCCTTACACTTCCTTTCAGCTTGCCGTTGTAGTGCCTCCAACCGGCTTCTTGTCGCCCTGAGCAGCTTTGAGCGCTTGATCAGGAGTGTCGGACTTCTCTGTTTGAACGGAAGAAGGCGACTCGGTCACCTGGGCGGTTGTCTGGCTTGGGCTACCATGTCGGGCATTGCTGTTTGAATCTCCTTTCTTGTTGTACTTATCAACCTGCGAATCAAGATCCTTGTCTTCATCCTCATGATCAAACATATCACTGTCTGGCGCTTCAGCCGAGATCTCTGTGCCATCACCTAGAAGGATGATGCGGCCGCCGAGCCCGTTATTCGGCCGAAACCGCTGGTCTAGATCCATATCGATATCATCAGGGCTATCATCAATGCGATGATGTACGCCGGGGCCACGGAACTCAGCTGCACAAATCTATTAGAAACTGCTCTATTCATCCTCTGAAGAGGGAGAGGCTGGATTATCAGACTTGCCGTACTCTGGTGGAGCACATGGGCCCTCTCCATTGGCTACCCTCTTCGCAATATCCTCGTACCATTGCTCCTTTGTCTTTCCACGAAGAAGACCAATAACGGTAATAGTCATATTGTCACAGCCAACACCTCCAGTATCACTGTTCGAAGCCAGGCAGTTGTCCATCATGTTCTCGCAGATGGACTCAAGGGATTGTTTTGCCACAATTCCGCGCCTAACAAACTCAACAACAGCTTGCGAGGACTGACAATCCCAAATACCTATTCAGAAGGATCAGTATGAATTCGTTACGCCGAAACATTCAGACTCACCATCACACGCAACAACAAGAAACTCGTCATCATCGTTAATGTCGTGTATCTCAACATCTGGGAAGGCAGTGACTATTTGCTGCTCAGGGGGAAGGTCGGCACTCTTCTTGAACTCGAAGTCGCCTATTGCACGCGACAGGGCGAGGTTGCCGTTCACTCGGCCAAAGTCAACAAAGCCACCCGCAGCTTGAATACGCGCCTTTTCGGCTACCGATTGTCAGCGCTTTACTACAAAGATGCACGTGGACGGCATACCCTCATTCTGCGGCTTGTGGTCGAATGAAAGCGGCTTTGCCCTGCCCTTGACTCCCAGGACAGTTCGCGAGTCGCCCGAGTTGGCCTATCGAAGTTAGGTCTTGCCCGATGAGAATTATATGGACATACGTACACAGTAGATCTTGTCTTTTGAAATGATGGCGACCGAGGCAGTACAGCCTGACACTTCTTCCTCATACTTCGGATCTGTTCCGTGAGTCAGCCGTGTGCATCATGGTGACGTGTTGACAGGAAGAAGCCTACCACTCAATATCGCTCTATCGGTAGCCAAAAAGCCGTCCTGGAGAGCCTTCTTCAGGTCACCTTCCTTGAACGCCTCTTGTTTTGATACGATTTCGTGCAAGTGCTCGCCAGTGTATATGGCAACCTTATCGCCGCCATGCCCGTCATAGACACCGAAGAAAGCTAGTCGCTTATCGGCGTCAGTAGGCTTGCCGCCCTCTATAGACGAGTGTAGGTCTAGTAGGCATGCGTGGGCATCCTCCATGCTAATGCGCCAGCCCTGCATCGAAGAGGTTCCGAAAATAAGGGACTCGCCATCGGCGTATTCTGATTTCTGTGGGAAAATAGCGAGTCAGTGGAGATGGTAGTAAATATGCTTTGCGCATATCAAACTTGGGTCTACTAGCTACGGCTGCCAAGCAGTAGGAGACAGCGACATGGTGCGGGGGCGGGGTGACAGAATTGAGGGCAAATACCTTGTCCACTACGGGTTCGGAGAGTGTCTGACCCATAACGTCCGGCTCCTAGAAGGACTCGTAGGAGAAGAGGGGTGGGTGATGTGGGAAAAGCGCAGTGTTATCCGTGTGCATAGAATTGTGACGGGGCTCTGGTGTTGTGGGGGTTTCTGCACAGTAGTGCGGGACCACGAGGGCACGGCGGCAACGCTCGCAAACGGTTGGCTACTTAGTTCAGGCGTTCGTTTTGGAAGGGATTGTTCCAGGGAGGTAAGGAGGAGAAAGGCGGAGCGAATGGACAGCACAAGTATGTTAGGTATACGTGAGAGGGTGTTAGTGAGGAAACACAAGTGACGCTTTCCATGGCCTTGCAACTGGACAGCGGACGGCACCACTAGTCTGAGAAGGGGCTAGTACGCCTGTGGCGCGGCCCAGTCGTTGGAAGTGTGAAGGATGACGGCAGCGAGCGCAGGTTCTTCATGGTTGCCTGTCTGCCTGTCTGCCAGCCAACCTGCCCGTCCAGTCCAGTATTATTATTATTATTATTATTATTAACGGTCGTATACGCGAGCACCTACTACCTACATCCTACCATGCCCTTTCCAACTACTTATAGTACCCAAGATGATGCATTGCTTCTGCCCCATCCCAACAGCTGTTGAACAGCTCGCGTGCCCATCATTTCACAAATCTAATTTGACCGTCAGCGCCCCGCCATGGGGAGCCTGGTGCTGAAACAGCAACGAGTCTAGACCTGTGCTATATCTAAGTACTTGTACGTTAGTATGTAAGTAAGCGGATTCACGCTTGGCATGTTTTTTTTTAATATCTAGCGAAAGTGAATGAATGAATGCCAATGGTTGAGGTAAATACCTACCTACTGTTAGATAGGTAGGTAGGTAGGTAGGTGTAGGCAGGCACTACCCAGGTACCTAATACTAGATGGAGCCAACTCTTGCCCATCTTTGAGCCTAGTGGAAAGAACAACCCTCGTTTAGCGCATTGGGAAAGTGCAAGGTCGTCTCGTCACTTTACGCGCGTCTCATGTGACCTCTTGAGTCTTCATTATGAAATTCAGCACCGATACATTGCACGCCCTTCACAACAAGTCAGCTATCATGAATTTCCATCATGATTAATTTGTCCCGTCGGCCGAGGCCGGCACCATGTCAGGCCTCGGTCCCGTCTAACTAGTGCTTTTTCTGATATCCAAGCGCCATTGGCAGCCGAGGATCTTGAATGCCCTATGTCGTAATAAATATCCCCAAACAACCCTCCATCCTTTCTTTTATCACACCCAGATTAACTGACTCTAAACCATTCGCCATGGTACCAACTCCTGACTGGGTCAAGCAATTGAAGCCATCTGGCGCCCAAGGCCATGAGCTGCTCGCTGCAGAGCGTGCCAGCTCCCATGTCCGTGTCAAGCAGCTCGAGGAGCTCATTCACACCAAAGAAGTCATTGAAAGGAAGAAAGCCCTTCTGAGTATCCTCAAAACAGAAAAGGTCTTCGATAAATCTCAAAACTATTTCATGGGCCGCACAGATCGGTTTGAAAGAGCCTTGGCAAGAGAAAAAAGATTGAGGATCTTGAAGAGACAACACAATTGGTCACTAGAAGAATTCCGAACTGCCGTAGACCTAATTGGCGAGCCTGGCCCATATGGTCTCCACGACAGCATGTTCTTGGTCAGTTTGTCAAATATTCTATCGTACAGCATGCTAATCACCGCTACAGGTCACGCTCGGGGAGCAAGGCACACCTGAGCAGCAAGAAAAATGGCTCACTCAAGCCAAAAACTACAAGATTATTGGATGCTATGCTCAAACTGAACTTGGTCATGGCTCCAATGTGCGAGGATTAGAAACCACTGCCACTTGGAATCCGGACGACAAGACCTTCACCATTCACTCTCCCCACCTGACAGCAAGCAAATGGTGGATAGGCTCACTCGGCCGCACTGCAAACCATGCCGTTGTAATGGCTCAGCTTATAGTTGGCGGCAAGTCGTACGGACCAACGCCATTCTGCGTTCAGATTCGTGATTTAAAAACTCATCAAGCCTTAGACAATATCCACATCGGAGACATTGGCCCCAAATTCGGATATAATACCATGGACAATGGCTTCCTTCTTTTTAACAAAGTCAAAATTCCTCACATCAGCATGTTGGCCCGCTTTTCACACGTTGATCCCAACACTAACAAATTTGCACGCCGAGGCTCCCCAACGCTCGTATACGGTACCCTCACCTGGGTCCGCTCAACTATCGTCATGCAAGCTGGCAGTGTCCTTGCTCGTGGTGTCACCATCGCCACTCGCTACGCTGCCGTCCGTCGACAATTCCAGGACCGTGATGCTCCCGTTGGCGAGGCCGAGACTCCTGTTTTAAATTACACAATGGTGCAGATTCGCCTTCTTCCTCTCTTGGCCGCAACATTTGCTCTCCATTTCACAGGCAAGTCCATGATGGACATGTACAAAGAAAACCAAAAGATGATGAGTCAACCGAAGCAGGACTCCAGCAAACGAGGTGTTGGGCCTGAAGAGACACAATCAGGCAGTGACTTGCTTGCTGATCTGCATGCTTCTTCCTGTGCTTTGAAGTCGCTTAGCAGTACTATTGCAGCTGAGGGTCTTGAAGTATGTCGAAGAGCGTGCGGCGGTCATGGATACTCAAGCTTTAGGTAAGCCACAGTCCCTATCTCTGTTGTTTGCCGAAGACGCTATCTTAATTATATCTATGCTGTAACTAATAACTGAAATAGTGGTATCGGCCCATGGTACGCAGACTACCTACCAACCACCACCTGGGAAGGCGACAACTACATGCTGACACAGCAAGTTGCACGTTACGTAAGTCCATTCGTAATTCAATTCATCCAATCTCAGCTGACCAACTTTACAAGCTCCTCAAATCCGCACGCTCTGTCCTCAACAATGAAAAGCCCACAAACGATACCACCACTATCCTCACTGGATTCCACTCTCGCCGCAACATTGGTTGCGCCTTCGATATCATCGGGTCAAATGAAGACCTTGTTGCAGCCTTTGCATGGCGTGTCTCCTTCCTTACCTTCGAGGCAAGCAAGCACCGCGATGAGCAAAAGAAAGCGTGGAACGACCTCCTTGTCGATTTCTATCGTTTGTCCGTGGCCCATGCACAGTGGATGGTTGTCAAGAATAACTTATCAGCACTCAAAAAGATTCAGGCCGAAGGTTCAATTGATAAGGATACCTTTGATGTTCTGATGAAACTTTTCCGCCTGTTCGCTTTGCACACGCTTGAAAAAGAGGGCAGCGAATTCTACGCGAGCGGAGCGTGCAGTAAGCATCAAATCCAGTTGTCGAGGACCAATTCGGTTATGAAGCTACTTAAGGAGATTAGGCCGCATGCTGTCCGGCTTGTAGATTCCTGGGGCTTCGATGATTGGGTGCTAGATAGTAGTCTGGGGCGCGAGGATGGAAGGGTGTATGAGGACATGTTTTACCGAGCGAGTGAATTGAATCCGCTGAACAAGATTACGGTGGATCCATACCCGGATAGTGGTGTATTGTTCAAGAAGGTGGAGAAGAGTAAGCTATAAGTTGTAAATGTGTTAGCGTCTTGTCTTGAGTGAGTAGAAATTGGTGTTTCGAGCCCCAGGTATTAGAGCCAAACTTATACTTTGTAATCGCCGCAATTTCTTATAATATATTCGAAAAACGTCTGGAAACGAGAAACGAAATTGATATATACATTTCAATGGTTTAGCATGTCTGAACTTTAAATTGATGCCCCAACGGCTTTGATCCCTGTTGCGCAATACAATTCAGGCCTAATGACTCGATCCACAAATTTCTTGGACTTCAATGTGTATGTTGAGTTTTTTGTCTTTTTTCGAAATCTTTAGGCACCGTGTACTAGAGAGCAACAGTTAATTGGAGGCTATATTAAAGTTTTGTCACGAGCCAATTAACCTGGGCGTCGGCGTAACGAGCCTGTTACGATCCAACAAGGCAACTATACCCACTCCGCCCCGCAGTGATCTCTCGCCAAGCGCGAATACGAGAGATCACATCACGTGACGTGATCTCCCGCTCTCTCTCGTATCAAGAGAGCAAGAGAGCATAACTGATCTCTTGATCTCTTTAATCTCTAGAGATCAAGGAATCAAAGAGATCAACGTAGCTAGCTAGCATGTATATAACATAGACTATGAGCCCTTATAGCTTAGTGTGTTCAACTCAATAATAGTATAGCAATTCAAGTTATTACTTCCACGCTCTATTATAACCAAGCAAGACTAAATCCCTCTTACCTTACTTTATCCTTAAGAACCAACCTTACTCTATTAATATACTATAGTATCTTAGTAGACTCTTAATACTTTAAACACCTCTACGATAAGTAACGCGTTAATAGATTCATATAACTAGTAGGTAGGATTAACCTGCGCTATAACCTCTAAGGTCGCGAAGCTAGACCTCTATTATAGAGACTATACTAAGCTTAAATTATAGCTACTTTAAGTCAACGTCTACTTTAAAATAGATAAAGTACCTAATAATAATTAACTAATACTTATAGTAATATACTTAAGAGGAAAAGCTAAGAAATAGGTTATACTATACCTTAAGAAATTTATAGATAATAATAATAATAGTTATAATAATATATTTAAATAATAGATTAAGTTTAAGGATAAGATATAATAAGTATTCCAACTTACTAATAAACTAGCTATTATAGAATAAGCTATCTAGGGCCTATAATAGAATTATTTAGCTTCTAGCTATACTAATGAATTTAGAAATTATTTAATCTAGACTAAATAGAATAATTAGGCACTTATAAGGATATTTAGATAGGGATTAAAAGTAGGCGTATAGGTAGAGCTTATAAGAAGTAGAGCTATAATTAATAACCTTAATAAATTAATTAAAGAGTTAATTAGAGTTAATAACTACTTATATGAATTTCGCCTTAAAGTAAAAGATAAGTACGCTACACTAACCTATATATATAAGAAAAAGAAATACTAGCTAAACTATAGATACTAGAGGGTTATAAAGGTACCTAGGGTTAGTAGTAATTATAGGTATTTTAGACTTAATAATATATATATTGATAATATAACCTAAGGAGGATAAATATAAGATTATCGCCCTAAGAAGCTAGATAATAGTAAGGAAATAAGAACCTACTATAACTATAGTAAACTAGGCTACCTATTAAAGGACTACTAATTAAAGAATAAAGCTAAAAGATAAATAGGTAAGAGATACTAGGTTATAGACTAATCTCTTAATATAATTAAAGAGTAAGGTAATAATATTAAAGAAGAATAGGAGTAGGTATAATAGATACTAGATAAAGGGAAAGCTATCTACCTACTAAGTTAAGAACTTAAAGACTAAGTAGATTAAGTTCTAAAGGAATAATATAATACTAAGATACTAGATAGCTTCTATTTACTTAAGAAGTATAATAAAAAATAATAATCTTATAGATAAGAGATTACTAGATATTTATACTAACGTCTTAAAGAAAAATAGGTAAGAAATAAGAATATTAGTTTCTTAGTATTTATAAGTAAAGAAAGATTATACTACAATAGTAGGGGAGGATACTACTATAATACTACTATATACTCTTACCTAGGAATAAAGTTATCTATAGTTTAGGATTACCTAGACTCTAATTAAGATAAATAGGAGCTAGAAGGTAAGAAAAGTAATAATAATATAGATAATACTAAGCTAGAGTCCTTAGGATATTATATACTACTAGAAACTCTAAAACTATAGTGCGAAGACGTAATAGTATAAGATAGATTTATAGGAGAAATCTAGAACCTAGTAGATAGCTACTACTTAATTAAAGATTAGTAAGATAATAAATAGATAGACTAGAGTCTCTACTAAGAATTATAACTAGATTAGTTTACTCTAGAAGCTTAAAAGCTACTTAATATATCTAATATACTAATTATAAGGATTCTATAGTACTAGTTATATTATAAAAACCTTAACTACTTACTACTATTATAGATATAGTATTTTTATAATAAATATCTTATTATAGTAACTACTATAGTTCCTATAATACTAGTACTACCTACTTAAGCTACTAGTCTAGAGAGCCTAAAGAGAGCTTAAAGAGCCTCTAGAGTATAGGTATAATATAGAGGCCTTACGTTAAGCGTACGAGCTATACCCCTAATATATATCTTCTAACCTAAACTATTATTTAACTTCCTCTTATTATATAATATCTTATATTATACCTAAGTACTATACGTAGTATATTAATTAAGCTTCTAAAGTAAGCTCTAATATCTCTACTTATTACCTCTTATAATATTATATTATATTACTAATCTAATAACTAATATATCTTAGAATTACCCTAATACTCTATAATTAATCCTAAGCTAGCTATAAGCTCTTTAAGCTAACTCTACTATACTAAGAGCTAGTAATAAAGTACTATATACTAGCCTTACTAAATAAGAGGACTACTATTAATAGTAGATAGAAGAGCTCTAATATAAGCTTAAAATAATTAAGACTAAGTCTATACCTAATTCTTCTCTAGTTATTATTATAACTAATAATAAGGGTAACTAGTTAATACTAGTAATAAGACGCTATCTAGAGATAGCTTAACTCCTATAATAACGAATATACCTACTACGCTAATAGCCTAGCCTTATACTAAATAACTACCTAACCTACCTATATTTAATAGTAGGAGAAAGGACTTACTACTCTTTATTACTAAACTTTAATATAAGCTCTATAGTAATACTAATTAATACCTAAATAAAGAGTTAAAACTTATTTATACCTACTCCTACCTTAAATAAGATCCTACTATACTTATAGACCTACTTATAGATAGTAATATTATTACTATAGAATAATTTATTAAATTCCTATAACTATATATAGAGACCTAAATAAGGAGCTCTTAGTATAGAGTAAACTTAATAATCTAAAATAAGGAAGAAAGAGTTTCTTTTCTATTTTACTAAGTTTTAAAAGCTAATTACTAATACTAGTTTAAATAAAGCTACCTAGATTAATTAACTCTAGTACTCTCTCTTAGAGGAATTACGACGCGCTATAATAGGCGTTAAAATCCTAGACTAGCTTAATAAGTACGCTAACTTAATTACCCTATATAATAATAACCTCTAATACCTACTAAACTACTAATACTACTATAGAGCTTAATATATAGCTCCTCCTAGAGACCTAGATACTATAGAAATTAATATAACTACTAACTACGCCCTAGCTAGCTCTATAGAATACTAGAAGCGCGTTAAAGAAGGATATTACTTTAAATATAATAAGAAAGGCTATATCTCTTATAACTACTCTATTCTTATACTATAGATACGCTTAAGTAGTATATACCTATATTCCTCTCCTATATATAAGTAACCTAGAAGCTCTTATAGCTACTAAATATTATCTTTATTATACTACTCTAACTAGTCCTAAAGGCGCTATAGATCTTACTCCTACTCCTACTCCTATAAGGAAAAGCCTTATCTAAGGATAAGTTACTCCTTAGGACTGCGTATTTATTAAATCTCTACTAAACTCTAGTCTAAGCCTTACTAAGATACCTAGAAATACTATATAATAACTTTATACTTACTCTAATAAGGCCCTACTAAGAAAGACCTAAAAGCTCTTATAGATATAAGAGTAACTAGTATAGTATATATTTATAGAGATTTCGCGCGTAACCTAAAATTAAACTAAATACTACTACCTTATATAATATATCTAACTAGATTTACTAGAACTATACTTAATAGTAGAGAAATCTCTTATACTATTAATTTAACCCTCTAATATAGAACCTATAAAGAGAACCTATACCTATATATTATAAATATAGGTTACTATAATATAATTCTTAGCTAACCCTAGATATATAAGTATAGGGTTAGTATTAACTATAATTATAAGTAGTTAATATTTAATACTTAATACTATATAGAGTACTATATGCGTAGAACTAAATCTACTACCTTAATATATCTTATTACCCTAATATATAATACCCTAATATATCTTATTATCCTAATATGCGACGTTACCCTAACGCGCCTTATTATATAAGCCTAACTATCTAATATAAATATAACTACTAGTTACTAAAGATAAAGTACTAGCTATAAGAACTTAAGATAGAACTAAAAGGAGAACCTTAGGTATTCTAAAAGCTAAGAGGGAGGAACTAGACCTTATATCTTAGTCTAGCCTAGATATATACTATATTAGAGCTACCCTACTTATATATATAGTATAGAAGTATAGCTATAAGATATTTATAGTATTAATTACTAATATTAATAAGACCCTTACTCTAAAGGTCTATACTAACCTACTAATAAAGGTACTTATAGAGTACTATAACTTAATTAAAGTCTTCTTATAATATAAAGTAGATTAGCTACCTAAGAGATAGAAATATAACCTTAAGATTAACCTTAGGAATAGTAAGTAACCTAGATTTAGCCTATTATATAGTATATCCTAAAATAAGCTCTTTATACTATATTAGTACCTTAAAGATAACTTAGTAAAAGGCTTTATCTAGGCTAGCTTATCCTTAGTTACTTTACCTATAATCTTTATTAAGAAACTAAGAGGAGGTCTCTATTTCTATATTAACTACTAAGCCCTTAATACTATTACTATTAAGAACTAGTACCTAATACTACTAATCTAAGAGATACTAAACTAACTTAGTAAAGCTAAGTACTATATAAAACTTAATATTATTACTATCTTTAACTATCTCTATATTATAGAAGGTAATAAGTAGTTAACTACTTTTTATATATATTATAGCCTTTTTAAATACTTAGTTACTCCCTTTAGCTTAGTAAATATACTAAGTATATTCTAATACTTTATAAATAATATCCTATACCTCTTCCTTAATATTTTCTATACTACTTATCTTAATAATATTCTTATCTATAGTAAGAACTTAAAAGAGTACTAGAAATATATCTAAGCTATCCTTAAAGCTCTAAAAGAAGCTAGACTATACCTTAATATTAATAAGTATAAGTTCTACTAATCTAAAGTTATATACCTAGGCTATATAATCTCTATAAGTAGAGTAAAAATAGATCTAAAGAAAGTCTAAGTAATCTAAGACTAAGAATACCTAAGTAATATAAAAGATATACGCGCTTTTATTAGATTTACTAACTTCTACTAAAGATTTATTAATAACTTTTCCTATATAGTAGTACTACTAGTATTCTTAACTAGAAAAGATACTAGGTTCTTCTTTAATAATACCTATTATAATATATTCAACGCCTTAAAATAAGCTTTTATAACTACTCTAATCCTCTATTACTTTAACTTAAGCCTACCTATAGTAGTAGAAGCTAATACCTCTAACTATATAATAGTAGGTATTCTATCTTAAAGAGATATCTTAGGGACTATCTAGCCTATTTTATATTACTTAAAAAGAATAAACCTATTAGATTTATAGGTACCTTTAATAGTTTACCTTAATCTAGATAATAATATAATTATAGTACGTAGTAAAAAGATAATTAATTAATATATAGTAATAATTAAATTAATTAATTACTCTATTTTTTTTTTCTTCTTTAATCGCTCTACTACTCCTCTATATACTCGTCTCTACCTAGTATACTAAGGTTTACTAGTATAGATAGTAGAGATCCGTTATCTTAGTTATTATAGTTTAGCCCTATACTATTCGGATTATAATATAATAGTCTACTATATTTAGTATAGATTAATAGAATTTAGGCGTACCTAATTTCTATTAATTAGCTCGCTTAACTATTAGTATAGCGCTAGCGTACGATTATTAGATCGCTCTATCGCTAGATTACTCTATTATATATCTAATACTATGTTAGGTAGCCTATTTAAGCTATCTATAAAAGTAGAGATTAATATACTAATTACTTATAGAGTCTTCTACTTTAAGATATATTATCTAGAGAAATATAGTAGTATACGTATCTTTAAGTTATATATTATTAATAAAGTAAAAGGTAAGACTACTTAGCTATATAAGAAGTTATATCTTATTATATAAGGCTATAATAATACTAGTAAGAAGGTTATACTTACTTAGAGCCTAACGATATAATAAGTAAGTTAATAAGTAATTATAATACTAGCGCCCTCTCTAATAGCGCGTAGTATAATACTCTAGCTATAAGATATTATATAGGTATATATATAGTCTAATAATTAACTATAATAAATAATTATTACTAACCTACTAATATAACTAAAGGATACCTATCCTACTAGTATAGTTATAGTAGTCGTTAAACTACTATATAGTATAGTAGAGGTTAGAGTATACTAGTAGTTAACCTACTTTAAGTACTATATAGAGAAGCTTAATATAAAGATATTAATATATAACCTATACCTTCTAATTATAAAGGAGACTATTATAGGCTTTAGTATTATTAGTATATAGACTAATAATACTCTTAGCCTTACTAATAGGTAGTTCGCTACTAAGAAGGATATAGAGCTAAGATTTAGTACTAAGAAGAAGTAGGAGCTTATAATAAACGCCCCTATTATTTTTAATAGCTATATTATTAATCTTAATTAGATAGGGACTATTAATCTATAATAAAAACGCTAGAGCGAGAAGCTTAAGATTACCTATAATAAGTAGTCCTATATCTAGTAGTATACCTAAGGCGCCTATATTACTACTATATACTAGCTAGAGGTAAGCTTTAACTTTACTACTACTACCTAGATAACTAATTTATAAAGAGAAGAGATAGTTAGATTAAATAAGAGGATAAAATAGTAGAAAGATAATATTAGCTATAGCCTAATATATATATAGCTAGATATAGATAACCTAAAGCTCTTCGCTATAGTTAATACTTCCTTTACTAATAATAAGGATATAAGCTCTTAGATAGGCTACGTGATTATCCTAGGTAATAAGAGTATAATTAATAGTAATAGCTTTTAGCTACGCGGTAATATTATATACTAATCGTTAATTAAGTATAAATATATTACTTAGAGTGTACTAGTATCTAAGATATACGCTATAGCCTATAGTATAGATATTACTATTATAATAGGTACTATAATTAATAGAATTATAGAGTATCTAAAGCTTCCTAAAGTTCCTATTATTATATATACTAACTTATTCTTACTATATAAGTACCTTATTAAACTTAGTACTATAAAGGAGAAATAGCTTATAATAGATATTATAGTACTTAGGGAGGTATATAAATATAGTAAACTAACTAATATCTAATAGATTAATAGGTAAGATAACCTATTAGACTTTATAACTAAAACTAGCCTAAATATAGCTATAGAGACGCTAATTAATATAAACTAACTTTAGCTCCGCGTATAGGGCTAGGTTTATTAAAATAAGGATATTACTATATAAGAGAGATAGAAAAGAGAAGATAGTTAGTATTTAGAACCTAGCTATAGTAGGACTTAAACTTATATACTCTATATAGTTACTCTAGTAACCTAGGTAACCTACCTATTTAGATAACTTAGAACCTAAATAATAGATATACGCGCTTATAATCTAAGCGCTTAATACTATATAGAACTCTCTCTACTATAGATATCTAATCTATACTTTTCCTCTATATATAACTAACTATAGTTATTTAAAGCTTTACCTATACGCTAAGTTATATTAATAGTAGCTATAGTATACTTATTAGTAGAATAATATAAGAATTAGATAGTCTAATTATTTATAGGATACCTAGAAGTCCTTAAAGATTAGCTTCCCCCTCTATATAGAAGAATAAAGGGTATAATACCTATTCTTAAAACTATAACCTAATCTATAATAAGCTATTATAAATTATTACTAGGTTCTAGCTATAAGGAAAGATCTTATTATTCTTAGCTTAATACTAGAGTAGAACCTATATAGTATACCTAATATATATAAAGAATATATAAGTAGTATATATAAGCTATACTAAAAAGAAATACTATCTAAGAATAAGATATAAAAACCTAAGAATAAGCTAATAGATAAGGCTTTAGTTAAATATTTTAAGTACTATAAGAAAGGATATTATACTAAAGAGTATTAAAGCTTAAACTTAAACTATACTCCTATCTATATAAACTAAATAGGAAAAGACTAAGCCTTATAGTTAGTCTAGGAATAGTAAGGTATAGAGTAATTAATATCTTACTAGGTATAAAGTTAGTATAGTATAAATACTATTTAAGAAAATAGAATTATAGAGTTTAGATTCTATCTTTTACTTTATTATAAAAGTATATATATTATACTAATTTAGATACTAGCCCTAAAACTAAACTTTAAGTAATCTTAGATCTATAAGCTAATATTAGTCTTATTAGCTAAAGAACTATAGTAGAGTTAGAACTAGTACTAATTAAGGATACTAAGCTCCCTAGGCTATATTAGATTAGAGTATAAAGATAAAATATCTATACTACTTATAAGCTCTAGGTATACCTTATTAATAATAATAATATAATATATAGAGCTAAAGTTATAGTATATAGAGTAGATAAAGTAGAGGTACCTCTTCTACTTAGTAATCCTTTTCTCTAGAGAGAAGGAATATAGCTAGATTATAGGTTATAAACTTAGCGCTAAGGATATATATCTATAGCCTAGGTAATACTTTATATATTTAAGGAATTTATAGAAAACTTAAAGGAAATATAGATAGTACTATACCTACTTAGAGTACTCTAAGCTAATATATATCTAGATTATAGCTATAGTATATAAGATATATATTCCTAGTACTTTACTAGAATATAGTAATATATTTAATAAAGAAGTAGTATAGAGATATTAGATTTATAGGTAATCTAAGATCGAACTTAGTTATCTACTACTAGATAAAAGTATTATTATAAGACTATCTAAGACTATATCCGAGATTATAGCCGGTATAGCTAGTATAGCTAGTATAGCTAATATACCTAATATAACTAATAAAGCTAATATCTAATAGCTTATAGTATTATAGATAAGCTACGTAGAACTAGTACTATTAAATAACTACGTTAAGCTAGCTTAACTATATAATAGAGATAAGTAGATCTCTACCCTCTAAACTAAGAGACTTTAATAAGCTCTATAGAGATAGATATATAAACTAGTAGAAAGTATAGTAGATCGAAAAAGATAGAATATTAATAGATAATAATTAAGAGCGTTTATAGATAATTAATTAATTATTTACTATATTATTTATTATAGTCTTTTATTATATACCTTATTCCTATACTATATACCTATTAAAAACCTATCTTAAATCTAATAATTAAGAGTCTTACTACCTTAACTAAATTAAGCTAAACTAATAACTAAAATAAGTTAAGCTAATTAGTATATAAACCTATAGAAATTAGGTAGACCTAACTTCTATTAATTAGCTAGTTCTAACTAGCGTACTCTATAATTAGTCCCTAGCGCGCCCTACTAAACTTTAAAATTTACTATCTTAACTAAGTTAAGCTAATTAAAAATTATAATAACCTATAAAGCGCAACGCGATCCTATAGTAATACTAAGGAATAATACTAACTATATAGCCTAGTTAATATAGCTATAATCTAGATACGTAGTCTATAATATCTAGGATAAAATTAACCTAGCTATAATAATAGAATTAATTTAAAGGCTACTAGTAGTTAGAGCCCTAGTAATTACTAACTATGCGCTAGCTATAAATATCTAGGAACTAGTACATTAATCTAAATTATTAACTATAGGACTTAAAGTATTTAAGGAAGATCTTAAATACTATAAGATACTCTCTAAATAATACTAAAGTAACTAATATAAATTTAAGAAGGAGTAAGCGAGCTTATAGTAGATTATAGTATTTATCTAATTATTAGTTATACTATATCTACTATATACCTACTACTTACTAGATTAGTATTATAACCCTAGTTAGATTAGGAACTAACGTAGGGTTACTATTAGGCGTACGTGTAGGATAAGGTAATAGTTATCACGTAACTACTTTAATTAAAGCGCGCAAGATAAAGCGAGTAAAGTTAAGCGCTTAATATAAAGCGATTATATTGAAGCGATTATATTAAAGCGATTAATATAAAGCGCCTCTAGTATATATATAAATAAAGATAATAAACCCCTAGGGCTTATTATATTCAACTTAAATAGTTATAGAGATAATATAGTTATTTAAGTTACTACTTCTACGCTCTATTGTATCTAGTAAGACTAAATCCCGCTTACCTTACTTTATCTTTAAGAACTAACCTTACTCTATTAAAATACTATAGTATCTTAGTAGACTCTTAATACTTTAAATACCTCTATAATAAGTAATGCGTTAATAGATTTAAACGACTAGTAGGTAGGACTAACCCGCGCTATAACCTCTAAGGTCGCTAAGCTAGACCTCTACTATAGAGACCGTACTAAGCTCGAATTATAGCTACTTTAAGTTAATATCTACTTTAAAATAGATAAAGTACCTAATAATAATTGACTAATACTTACAGTAATATATCTAAGAGGAAAAGCTAAGAAATAGGTTATACTATACCTTAAGAAATTTATAGATAATAATAATAATAGTTGCGATAATATATTCGAATAATAGATCGAGTTTAAGGATAAGATATAATAAGTATTCTAACTCGCTAACGAACTAGCTATTATAGAATGAGCTATCTAGAGCCTATAATAGAATTATTTAACTTCTAGCTATACTAATAATTTAGGAATTATTTAATCTAGACTAAATAGAATAACTAGGCTTTAATAAGGATGTTTAGATAAGGATTGAAAGTAGCGTACGGGTAGAGCTTATAAGAAGCGGAGCTACGATTAATAACCTTAACGAGCTAGTCGAAGAATTAATTAGAGTTAATAATTACTTGTATAAATTTCGCCTTAAAGTAAAAGATAAGCACGCTATACTAACCCGCATAAATAAGAAAAAGAAATACTAACTAAACTATAGATACTAGAGGGTTGTAAAGGTACCTAGGGTTAGTAGTAATTATAGGCATTTTAGTCTTAATAATATACATGTCGATAATATAATCTAAGGAGGACGAATACTAAATTACTACCCTAAGAAGCTAGATAATAGTAAGGAAATATAAACCTACTATAACTATAGTAAATAGGCTACCTATTAAAGGACTACTAATTAAAGAATAAAGCTAAAAGATAAATAGGTAAGAGATATTAGGTTATAGACTACTCTCTTAATATAATTAAAGGGTAAGGTAATAATACTAAGGAAGAATAGGAGTAGGTATAATAGATACTAGATAAAGGGAAAGCTATTTACCTACTTAGCTAAGAACTTAAAGATTAAGTAGATAAGTTCTAAAAGAATAAATAATAATAAGATAGAATAAGACCTTAGAAGGAAACTAGTTAAAAGAAGTATATAAACGCAATATCTTAAGAAAAGAATATAAGGAAGATAGAATTTACTTCCTAGATTATAAGAAAGAAAGATTATACTATAATAGTAGGGAGGATACTACTATAATACTACCGCACCCTTACCTAGGAAGAAAGTACCTATAGTTTAGGATTACCTAGACTCTAATTAAATAATAGGAGCTAGAAGTATAAAAGAAAAATAGATAATACTAAGCTAGAGATCCTTAGGATATTATATACTACTAGAACCCTAGAACTATAAGCGAAAACGCGATAGTATAAGATAGATTTATAGGAGAAATCTAGAACCTAGTAGATAGCTATACTTAATTAAAGATTAGTAAGATAATAAAAGGATAGACTAGAGTCTCTACTAAGGATTAACTAATTTATTTACTCTAGAAGCTTAAAAGCTACTTAATATATCTAATATACTAATTAGTAGGATCTATATACTAATTATATTATAAAAACCTTAACTACTACTATATTATAGATATAGTATTTTATAATAAATATCTTATATACTACTTAGATAAATAGGCTTAGGATACTTTCCTAATAAGAAATCTAAGTATAATAGTTTTAGAATAAATATAAAAAATAATATATAAAAGATACTTATAGGATAAAATAATAGTAGGATATTTCTAGAGTATTAACTAGTAGACGAAACTATAAATAATATACTAATTAATAGAAGGTATATATACTTTAATTTAGTAATACTATCTATAGGATAATATAATAATATAAAGAAGCTAAGATCCTATATAGATTTATAAGAAGAGAGTATAAATAAGATACTCTTTTTTAGAACATACCTAATAAATAAGGATATAATACTATTAACGTAGAAAAACTTATTAAACTCTAGTTATAGTAGGAGATAATAGATAAAGATATTAATAGATTTAAGATTATTTATAAACTTTATATTACTAAATATAGTGCAACGAGCTAGACTTAAGACTATAAAGAAGGAGTATCCCTATCTAGTCTATATCGCGAATAGAAAAGCTATACTAGAAGAATTAGTAGTAACGTATAAGATAACTATAATACTTACTATCTAAGGAAGAACTATAGAAGTATACCTAGATATCCTAGCCTTAGCTAGTAAAGATATTATACTAAGACTACTATAGTTATAAGAGTTTAATCCTAGAGTTAATTAGAAATACTAGACCTCTTATAGATAGACTATAAAGATATATATAGATCTAAGCCTATATTTAATAAGATAAATAGTAGATAAGAAGATAATTTATAAATTAACTCCTTTATAACTAATATATAATAAAAGTATAGTTAGCTCTATAGATACTAACTAGGTATTAGATTACGAAGTAAGAGTACTAGAGAAACGCGTAACTCCTAAGATCCTATAATAGTATAAGGAATTTAGTTACCTCTTTATAGAAGAGATAGAAGAAAACTCTCTACTAAAGTATTAACCTAGGATATATAATTATATATAGGAAGGAAAGGAACTAACTTCTAGACCTATCTATAACTATTAGAATAAGAGCTAGAGACTTAAGACTATATTAAGAAGAATCTTATAAAAGTTATATATAGGAATTAATATTACTAGGGCTACCTAATATTATTATACTAAAGAAATAAGAGCTACCTTAAGTATATATTAACTTTAGGAAACTTAATATATTATAATAAAGAACTACTACCTATACTAAATATTATAGAACTATAAGATCGGCTAGTATATATAAAGATATTCACGAAGCTAGACCTATAGGATAGTTACTACCTAATTAGAATAAAAAAGGTAAAGAATAGAAATAGCGTTTAGAATACGCTATAGTATTATAATATATAGTTATACTATTTAGGCTAACTAATATACTAGTATATTCTAAGTATTAATTAATAATATACTATAGGAATACTAGATAAATACGTTAGTATATTTAGATAATATATTAATTTACTTATAGTTTATAGAAGAATATAAATAATATATTAAATAGTATTAAGAAGCTTAGACTAGTATAACCTAAAGCTAAACTAGAGAAATATAAATAGTATAAGATAGAAGTTAATTTCTTAGATATATAATTAGTACTAAAGGAGTAAAATAAGTAAAGAAAAGATTAAAGTAGTTAAAGTATAGAAAGAACTAAGGAATATTAAAGAGATATAGTTATTCTTAGGATTTATTAACTTTAATAGATACTTTATAAGAACTTTTAGAAAAGCCTTACTACTTATAAACCTAATAAGGAAAGATACGCCTTAGTTATAGATAAAGAATATTAAGAAGTATTAATAAACTTAAGATAGTTTATATAATACTACCTATATTAGTACTATTCTATAGAGGAGAAGTATTAAGATTTAAGACTAACTATTAGACCTCGTATATAGTATAGTAGTACTATAAGAACGCGAAGGAAATAGTACCTAATAGCCTACTACTCTAGAAAGTTCTTAGGACTAGAAGAATAATATAATATATATAATAAGAATACTAGTAATAGTTACTATACTAAATATTAGAGAATTTATATAGAAAGTTACTTAGAACTTATAATATTTACTAATTATAAGAACTTAGTTATTTATAATAACTAAAGTATTAAATTAATAATAAACTAGATAGTTAGAACTTTAGGATAATATAAATTCTAAATTATATATATACTAGGAAAGATAATAGTAGAGTAGACGCCCTTAGCTAAAGATACGATATCGTAGGAATAAAGAAACTATTAAAGGTACTATACTAAAGTATAACTAGGATAGATCTATAGGACTAGTAAACGAAATTAATATAAATTAAGAAATTAATAATCTTATAATAATAATAAATAATATACCTAAGGAATTATAGGAAGTAATTATAAGATAATATTATAATAATCTAGTATATAGATACCCTAGAATTACGAGAACTATAGAACTTATTAAGCGAAACTACGAGTTTAATAATATAAAGGATAAAGTAACTACCTTTATTAGGAAATATATAGACTATTAATGAAATAAATATAGTACTTACTAACTATATAGCGAGATACAAGTAATAGAACTACTAGAATTTCCCTAGGAAGATATCTTAATAGACTCTATAATAGGACTACTACTATTAAAAGATATAACTACTAAAATTATTTATAATGCAATAATAGTTATTATATATAGATTTATTAAATACGTAGAGATAATACTATTTAGGAATAACTATACTATATAGTAGTTAGTATTTATATTCCTAGATCGATTAATTAGATATTATAGAATACTAAAGTCAATTATTAGTAATAGAGATAAGCTCTTTATATCCAATTACTAAATAACGCTACTAGCTTTAATAGGTATAAAAAGGAAGCTATTAATAGCTTATTATCTATAGATAGATAGATAAATAGAAAGGACGAATCGTACGATAAAAGTATATCTACGAATTTATATTAATACTTAATAAGATAATTAGGTATTATTACTACCTATAGTATAACTTATATATAATAATAAGTTCTTAGAATTAATAGGAAGAATACTATTCTTTATAAATTATAGAAGATATCTAAACCTATTTAAAAGAATATTACTAGGACTAAAGGTATAAGTAGTAATAATAACTATAGATAAACTTAAGAAAATATATAAAGAAATATAAGATAAGATACTTAAAGTATAGAAAAGTAGTATTAGATACGCTAATAAGAAATGAAAAACAGTACCTTAGCTAAAAGAGGGGGATAAAGTATATTTATATACGAAGAATCTACGTATAAAACGACTAAATAAGGGACTTAATAATATTAAGGTTAGACTATTTTTAATTAAATTATAAGATAGACTAGTTATATATACCTTAGAACTCCTAAAAGATATAAAAATCTACCCTAGGTTCTATATAAGTAAACTAGAGCCTACTAACTAAGAAACGCTACTATAGCGAAACTTCTACTATAAAACTAAAGAAGAAGATAAGTTTAAAGTAGAATAAGTTATAGGATACTAAACTTAGAATAGAGAAAGGGAATACCTAGTTAAATAGTTAGAATATAATAATATAGAAAATACGTAGGAACTAAAAATAAACCTTACGAATTACTACTAGTTATTATAATAGTACTATAAAAATCGAATTCTAAACCTAGTAAATTATCGAAGCTAGGATTACCCTTAAGTAAGGATAGTATAAAGGAACTCTAATCCAACGATAAAGTACTAGGTATTAGCCTATCTTTAAGAAGAGTTACCTTATAATTAATTCTATTAACTACTTCTAAGGCCTTAAGTTCCTTAACGAATTTCCTAGACTTATCTATCTACTATTACTTATAATAAGCTAATAATTTTCTTTATTTTTAGAGATAATCCTTCTTAGTACGCGCTACTAATAAAGCTTATAATACTATTACCTTTACTATATTAGTATTAATCTCTTATTACTCTAGATAAGCTATTTCCTTATCTAGTTTAGAATAATCTAGAATAGGAATATCTACTAGAACGTACGCCTTTATACTATTCTAATAGTAGTACCTATACTCTTTCTTTAATAATAATATTCAATACTCTAATCCCTTCTTAGCGTAATATTAATAAGATACTATAGTAAGAACTCTAGTCTAATTTATATAATTACTAGTAGTATAATAATAAGTAGTACTATAAGAAACTATTAGATTAGATTTATAGGAATATAAATAAAGGAGAGGGAGGATAGTATTATAAACCTAGAAAGGGAGTACAACGATTATATAGGAAGATAATAATAAGGAGATAGTAGGAATAAGTTAGCTAAGGGGTTAATAAAGGTAGACTAATAGATAATACTACCCTATAGATATATATAACTCTACGCGCTTAGTAGAAAGCTAATATAGGATAATTACGTATATCCTATAATATACTATAGAGTCCTATAGGGTACTACGCTTAGGATACTATAAGATAGTATAGGATAATATAGGATAACTATTATAATTAAGCTTGGCTTAACCTTAGTTATAGAGATATTAGGTATACCTAATATCTACGAGCTTAATTTAAAATAGAGGAGCGTAGCTTAATATAGGAGTATACGAGTACGTATTACGTAAGCGAGCTATTCGAGCTTCCTATATATATATATAGCGCTCTCTCTATATAGCTTTAAATTAATAATCTATCTCCTACTTATTCCTAAGCTACTTAACTTATAATAGTTATAAGCCTAGCGCTAAAGAATATATAATAGTTCTATCCTATATACTATAGCTTAAGTTAGTAGCTTAGTATACTCTAATCTAAACGTTTATACGCTTACTATAGTATCTAGCGAAATTACCCTACTTAATAAGGGTACTACCTAGCTTAAGGAGCGCTTATAATAGCTAGTATAGTATACTTAATTTAAATACAACGCGCTCGAACTAGGGATTTAGGAGCTTATTAACCTAGAAGTAGATATAGCTCCTAATATCTATATAGCCGAACCTATACGCCCTATACCCTTATAAGCTCTCGATAAACTAGACGAGATTACTAACTACAAGCTCGCACTTAATAAATACTAGGTAGTAAGAGAGAGCTAGGTATCTAAAATAGCGAGATTAAGAGCTCTAAGTATATATATTAATATAATAGTTAATCTAGGCTATCTATTAATAGTAAAGATAATACTACTTATAAGTAAGTCTACTATACTCTAGAGACTCGTCTAAACTCTAAAAGCTCTACTCGTACTATCTAATACTAGTATATAAAATCTCTTATAAGCTTAGTCCTAAGCTTACCTATAGAAAGTAAAGTAGGGGCGCTAAAGTCCTAAGCTCTAGTATAATAAGTAGAACTACTTATACTAAAGAACTATAGTATACTTACTAAATAATATATTAGGCGAGCTTATAGCTTATAATTTCCTAGAGGCTCTTATCCCTAAGCTAGCTCTAGAGTAGGCTTAGATAATAAGCTAGTTAATAGTCTAGAAATCTATACTAGGTAATAAGACGCTTACGCTAGAGTAGCTTAGTATAATATACTTAGGACTATTATAGGAGTATAGGCTCTATATAGCTAATAATAGATTAGGAGTCTTCGCTACTTTTAGAAGCTCCTCTATACTAAGCTCTAATAAGAGGCCTTACCTATATAGAAGAAAATACCCCTAGCTACTAAATACCTATAGGAAACTAGAGAATACTCTTACTAGAAAACCTAACTTACTTAGTAATATAGAGCGAGAGAAAATTCTTATACGCTTAGATAAGCTATACTATACTACTCTTAAAGTAGCGCTAATAATATAGTAAAACTCTTAAGAGCTTATTAAAGTTAGCTTAACTATTACTCTAAAAGCTCCTACTTTCCCTAGTAAGCTTATAGTAGCTCTAATAGACCCTTAGATATTTATACTAACTCTATAAGGAGCTTTTAATACTATAGATTTTAATACTTACCTACTATTCGAGAGTACTATATTCGATAATAGAGGTACTATATACCTAATTAATATAAAAGTACTCCTTAAACCTAGCTCCTTTATAAAGGAAACTAGAGTAGACTACGTATAAGTAGGAACTTAGTCCTTCCTAATACTAGGAAAGGGTATAAGAGTACTTAAGAATATACTTAATAGGGTTTATAGAGAGTATATAGAGGATTTAGATCTTACTAAAGTAGTAGTAGTAGAGAGTTTTTATATTAATATAGTCTTAGAAGCTCGACTTAGAGAAGCTAGAGTATAGTACCTAGGCTATAATATAATACTAAGGATAGGTACGCTAGAGAGTAGCGTAGTATTAGCTATAATAGTACGTAAGTATAACCTTACTTTTATTAAATATAAGCTACTTCCTTTCTACTTAAGCGTTATAAGCGTAAATTAGAGTAAACGAAAGCTCCTCTTATAGACTACTAAGCTAAGATTAGACTCTAAGGAGCTCTAGTACTTAAGAGTAGGATATTTAGGACTAGTAGCTCTTAGAGTATTAGTTAAGAATACTAGGAACGTACGTATTAATAGTATAGCTTAGATAAACTATAAGTACTACTCTATAACTTATACTAAATAAGTTATCTCTAGAAGGCTAAAAGAATAAGCTCCGCGTCTATACTAGTATATAGCCTAGAATCTCTTTAATATACTAAATAGAAGGTTAGGCGAGCTCTAGTTTCTACTACTTAAGTATAATTATAGTAGTAAGCTCTATACCTATATACTATATAGTAAGATACTCTAAGAGATTCTAAGAGTATTTAAGAACTTTAAAGTATAGGTAAGAGTATACTATAAGCTCTATATATATATAATTATATAAGATAATAATATAGTAATACTACTATATAGAGGTACTTTAAGCTTTTAATATTAGACTTAGGATAAAGGGATATAAGTTTAGAGCTCCCTAATATATACTTATAAGCTAAATAGAGGCCCTAAGAGAGCTAGTTAAGAGGTAGTTATAAAATTAATTAAGATAAGGATAGAAGTAAACCTACCTAAGAAGCTCTAGCTAGAGATAGTAGATATAGTAATATAGCTTATTAATATAAGTCCGAGCTATACTTATTAGCTCGAAGTACTAAATATAGTACTTAATAGATAGTTTAGAGGTTACTTTAGATAGTATCAACTAATAGAGGTAAGAGCTACTACTATAGATCTACGCCTAGATTAGAGTAGCGTATATATATAGAGGGGTGCAACGAAAAAGGAGTAATTGATTTTTTAACCTTTTTTAAAGTCCTATATCTTTATAACTATATAAGCTAGAAATAAAATAAAATATTAGTTTTATAGAGAAAAAGGTAAATTTTAATTTTTTAATAAAAAAGTAGTAATATTATATAATCTATATTAATCTATAGAGAGTTAAAGTAGAGGTATTTTTTTATTAAATTTTTAAAGTAGTACTACTTTTTAATTAGCGTTTAAAAAAGTATAATTTTTCTACTAAGTAAAATTTAAGTAGTAAAGATTATATAATTAAATTTATAATATAGGTTTCTTATCTAAGTAATATTTTATAATTAGAGGAAAAAAATAAAAAAATTAGATTAATAGTTAGCTTACGTAATATATTACTAAAATACAATCCTATAGCTACTAAATTAATATCTTTTTAAATTTTAAATTTTACTCTACTAAATCCTTTAAAATAGTATTAAATTTCTTAAACCTTAAATCGAATATCTAGCTTCTATAACTCTTTTATTAAGATAGCTACTATCTTAAAAAAAGATATTAAAATAATATATAATACTATTAATAGAATTAAGAAGAAAAAAGCTAAAA
>JAJTIZ010000171.1:0-74736 GCA_021365335.1 Phaeosphaeriaceae sp. PMI808 | reverse complement strand
TAGTAAGACTCTTAATTATTAGATTTACGGGTACCTTTAATAGTTTACCTTAATCTAGATAATTATATAATTATAGTACGTAGTAAAAAGATAATTGATTAATATATAGCAATAAATTGAATTAATTGATTACTCTATTCTCTCCTTCTTTAATCGCTCTACTACTCCTCTATATACTCGTCTCTACCTAGTATACTAAGGTTTACTAGTATAGATAGTAGAGATCTATTATCTCGGTTATTATAGTTCAGCCCTATACTATTCGGATTATAATGCGATAGTCTACTATATTTAGTATAGATTAATAGAATTTAGGTGTACTCGATTTCTATTAATTAGCTTACTTAGCTATTAGCGTAGCGCTAGCGTGTAATCGTTAGATCGCTCTATCGCTAGATCGCTCTATCGCATATCTAATAGGTATATACTTAAAGAGAGCCTATAAGGTATACTACTCTTAAAGGCTAACGTATAAGATATAGCTAATAGACTACTAAGAGAGCGTAGTAGGAACCTTATAGGTAAGAACTAGGTTAATAACTTTATTAAGTATATACCTAAGCTGCGTACGCAATAGAGCTATCTATATAATTACTAGTAAGCTACCTATAAGGACCTAGCGATTATCTATCTATAGTTTATACTAGTATAGTTAATAAAGGTAAAGTATAGTATTATAGATAAGGATATATAGAATTTTAATAAATCTAGCTTTATAATAGGTAAGATATCTTCTTAGCTTATAGTTATAGGTTTAGAGAAACCTAGAAAATAGAAAAAACTATAGCCTAGTAATTGCGAGTAGGTTACTCTAGTATAAGGTATTACTATAATAGAGCGTATTATCCTACTCTTCCTTATCTTTATAGGTAAAGTCTTTATTACCTCCTAGTTTATAGATCTACCTTATAATTAGATTATTACTATCTCTCCTACTAGTTGGATTAATAATAACCTTACGCTAGCGTAGCTTAAGTACTTTAACGCCTATACGAAGGCGTCCTCTACTAGGGCGTATAGGCTACTTATTATTAATAGCTATAAGAGCTACTACTTAGTAGAATTCTAGGACTACTATAAGAAGAATAAGATTATTACTCTCTATATACTACCTTACTCGTCGCACCTACTATAACTACTTAACGTTATCTACTACTCGCTATTAAAGTACTACTATAGTAATAGGATATCGCTCTTAGTACGTAGCTATATCTACTATATTAATAAAGATACCTTCCTACTAGCCTTTAAATCTACTTTTAAGAAGATGTTTACTATAGAGAATATTCGCGTAGGGTTTTAAGGTACTAGGCTAGTCCTATATAACCCTAATATAGTATTATTAAAGCTGGATATATAGCTGCGTACGCTAATACCACCTATACTAGATACTATTAACTAGGAGGTAAAGATACCGCGTAACGCCTATAAGATAGAGGTATAGTTAACGCTAATCTAAAATTGCATGCGAAACTATTAAGGGTCTCTAGTAAGTTTATTAGATCTATAGGTTAAGTAGTTAAGTAAAGGCGCTTAGTAGATAGCTTATAATATAGTATTAGTATAGGAGGAAATAGGCTACCTACGAGATACTATTAATATGCTTATAAAGCGCAAGACCTATAAAAGGCGGTATATACGCGTAGAGGAGACTCTAATAGTTAGTAAGGTATCTAACCTAATTACTAAAAAGGAGGGTAGTAGTTATATAGATAGTAAGACGCCTGCGAAGAGGGTACGCGTAGAGAGGTACTATAGCCGTTATAGTAAGATTGGATATAACTCTCGCACCTATAAGGTAGAAATAGAGGATATAGATAATAGCGACGCTTCTAAATAGTATTATACTATAGCGTATAGTATAGTACTTTATTATAGTATTATGCTGCGTCGTTGCGCGTACACTACGCTAGAGAAAGTGCGCCGCTTACTTGGGTGCGCCGCTTACTTGTAAACTACGTTACTTAAAATAAAAAGTTGTAAGCCTTAAAATATAGCTTAAAAAGATACCCCTATTTCAGTGAGCTACTATAGCTTAGATACGCTTACTAAGCTATATAATTTTATATAATTTAATAGAACGACCTTTTCTCTTTAAAAATATCTATTTTTTATAGCTATAGCTCTTATATTAAGGAAGCTATAATACTTTAAAAAAGGTTAAAAAATTAATTACTCCTTTTTCGTTATACCCCTCTATAAATATAACGCTATATATAACGTGTTTTACTACTAAGTAAGTAATACTACTAAGCGAGTAACTCTAAAACCTATATAAAATCCTACTTAGTAAGTAGCTCTATCTCTAGAACTACTAATTAGAACTAGCTATAAATTTTATAGTAGATTTCTATATATACTAGTATATACTATTTAAAATATCTAAATTCTATAATTAGTATTTATAGAGATACTAAAGTGTAGGAGCTAAAAAATAGCCTTTTCTAAATAGCTTCCTAATTATATAAGCTAAAGCTTAGATATTCTAGATTTAGTTTATTTACTTAGGTATAGCTCTATTATAAAATTTATAGCTAGTTCTAATTAGTAGTTCTAGAGATAGAGCTACTTACTAAGTAGGATTTTATATAGGTTTTAGAGCCGCTCGCTTAGTAGTATCGCTCGCTTAGTAGTAAAATATATTAAGTAGAATAGATAATATAATTAGTACGCTTATACGCTATAATAACCTAGAGAAGGCTTAAGAGGATAAGTTTAAATACTAGAAATAGGTAGAACTAGTATAGAGTAAGGTAGAATACCTAGGTAGTAGTAACCTAGTTATATATTAGATTAAAAAATACTTAAAATACCTATATTTAAGCTAGTTTATAATAGATATACTAATAATTCTAGTATCTAGTTATAATTATAAGTAGCTTTTTAGTAAGCTTAGCGATCTACTTAAGTCTAAAAGACGCGCTATTAGTAGTAAGTTACTAGCTACTCTTTAGTTAGTATAATCCTAGATAAGAGCTAGTTTTAATACTCTAAAACGCTCTACTAAGAGCGCTAAGGATAATAATAAGAGTAAGCTTTTAGATAAAGAAATTATAAGAGACTATAATATAGAAGAGCTAATTATTCACCTATAGTAAATTATATATAATTTAATCTCTTAGTACGTAAACTTATTAATCCTATTAATCCGCAAGTAACTTGCAAGTAACTCGCCTAAAAATACTAATAAGTAACTTATAAGTAACTTATACTAATATTACTAATAAGTAACTTAAATCGCAACTCTAAAGTTACTTGAATTGCTTGTTATAGAGTCTATACCACTATTCTTATAAAGTTTACTATACCTCTCTAGTATTTATACAATATAATCTCTAATCTTATCTATTATAATACTATCCTAGATCTCTTAGAGGAGCTTCTTAAGGTACTTCTTCGTCCTATCCTACTTCGTTTAGCCTAGCTCTAGGTATTGAATACGCCGCTTTATACACTATTTAAGAATAAGCTAGATACCTTTAATAGGGTTGAGATTAGGGCTCTATATAGGATGAATAATAACTACGATCTAGTTAGCTTTATAGAGGTTCTAAGCTACGTTATCCTTACTTTTAGTACTATAAGATAGGTTGTTATCTTCTTAAAGTAACTAGCTCTAAGGCTCTTATAACTAAGCTTCATGTATATATCTAATATAGGTAGGTAGGATATTATTAGTATAGTACTCCTGCGTTATATAATAGCTAGAGGACTTAACTTCAAGTAGTAGAGGTAGCTTTACTTCCTATTCTTTAACCTACTTATAGTATTATTACTCTATTTTATACTTGCTTTTAATAGGACGGCGTAGCTATTTAGGAGGCTTTAATATATCTTTCTCATCGTTGTAGAAGCTAAGCCTACTCTTAAAGTTCTAGCTTATAGATGCGTATATATAGAGCGTAAGAGGAGTACTCTTATGCTTCTTTCTTAACTGAACGTTGCCTTGTTGTAGGCGCTCCCCTTTACGCCATAATATATAAGGCTTCTAGAAGTCCTCTATTAGGTTGTAATAAGCTTCATTAGTAAAGTATACACTATCCTAGAAGCCTCTAAGTGGCGCATCCTTATACTTGTAGCCGTACGTAACTTAGTGCTACTTGTTGGCCTTAGAGATCTCATCTAAGTAAGCTGCAACGTAGAGGTAAGCGTCCTCATGATTGCTGAGGTTGTAATAGAGGGCGCGAGGGCATAGAGGTATCTTATTTTCTTATTGTTGTATTGGGATTGGAGCGTCTCGAACTGGGTTTTCAGAGTCAGTAAGTAGAGCTTGAAGCCTCTCAGCTGAAACTCTATATAGCTTCCTAAGCTTTTAGTCTTTCTCCTTCGCCTTATGCTTCCTTACACGTCTCCCATCTCCAAAGTGCTCTCTCTCCTACCTCCAGCGTTGCCCTGTACGGCGTGAGATCCCGTAGGCGTTGGCTACATCTTCTAGAGTCTCGTCATCGCGTCTATTGTCAACATGCCAAAAGTAATGGCTACGCTCTTCAGTGTCAGGGACGGTGAGTATTTTGTCTTGTTCGGGAGTATGAGGGCTTTCATTTGCACTAGCCATGGAGAAATTTAGGTAGGTTTGTAGGTTGTTGTATTATCTCAAAGTGTAGAGGTGGATACCCATCTCGTGTTTGGTGGGGTAGCTTGCTTACGTGATGGGGCACGAATACTTGCAACACCTGGTGCTGCCTCTCGGTAAACAGCGAAAGTGGGAATTTGCCGGAACTTGGTGACGCCTCACCAAAAATAAGCCCTCTTTACAGTATTATTTCTCTACAACCTTCTAATCTATAAAGTTAAAACTTTCTATATACCTTCTAAATTTTTTAAGCTATCTCATTTAAAAAAATTAATAAGTAAAGAAGTAATATAAAGGAGTCGGCTTTAATAGAAGAGGGATTTAGGTTAAATTTAAAGATATTTGTATGAGAACGTCAATTTTTTCAATTTTTTCAATTTTTTCTATAGGTATTTTCCCCTCTAAGAGCTATTATCAACTCTATAATAAGTTTTACTACTTATAATTTAATATATATATAAAGAGAGTAATTATCAATATAAATATAAATTTTAAAATAATTTCCTCTATTTGTTATTGAGTAATAATACTGCAAAGAAGGCTCCTTTTTGGTGAGGCGTCACCAAAGCAGCATCAAATTCCCACTTTCGCTGTTTACCGAGAGGCTGCCACCAGGTGCGGCAATAATTCGTGATCGATTAGCTAAGCTACCCCACATCTCATCATCATCAACAATTATATACTCCAACTTCAATATAGTTGCGACTTACTCAAACACAACATTTTATATAGCAATTTAGAGACTTACGAGCTTGTCGTCAAATTTGGAGCGTAAATGACGCTAATTCTGACTTTGTATAGGCAATTGTATGGGCGGTGAAGGTAAGCCATTTTGACGAGGCTCGCTTAGCTAATCGATCACGAATTATCACCGGTGTTGCAATAATTCGTGCGCGATAAGGTAAGCGAGGTCGCCCATCCGCATCATCAACAATCAAAGCAAACTTTGGCATAATACGCCTTCTCAACACCACAAAATACGCCTATATAGCTCTTTAAATATCAAATTGAAGTCTCATGAGCTCGTCGTCAAATTTGGAGCTGAAATGTCGCGGATTCTGACTTTAAATAGGCAATTGTATGGGGGCAGTGAAGATGAGCCATTTTGGTGAGGCTCGCTTACCTCATCGCGCACGAATTATTGCAACACCTGGTGTTATTGCCGCTGCGGTAAGCCACGTGAACGTCTGCATGCACCCAGCCACGCAAAATAAGTTTTCACAGCCTCCGAGGATGGTCTATTAACACTGCCCATCACCCCATGACATCAGTCGCCTATATACGCTCCTAATTCTTTCCCTAAGCTCGTTCCTTTCGGCCCACATTATGACTTCAGAAACAGAAGGTGTTGTTGAAAATGTCCAAGAAGCAAACCCAATCCTTTGCCATGTGTGCTCATCAATCGATTTCAAATCTTTGACCACGTCTTCACTCAAGATCTATGCTCTCGGGACCTTGCAAGAGGTTGCCTCCAGGACTTCATGTCCGGCTTGTAAACTTTTCATTGAAGGAGTGGAGCTAGCCTGGACTGTCTCTGCGACATGGATCAAAAGCCAGGAACGGCCAATTCGTTGCTGGATACGGAACATATTCTGGGCCCAACACTGTTCAAATGAAAAAAGCAACTTGATGCCCAGAATGAAGAACACGTTTCACTACCGTACTTTGCTGGGAACAGATTGGGTACCTGGACACCGCGAGAAATCCTATGGAGAGCACTTGGTGCGTTACACTGTCACTGCCATTGATGTTTTCAATGAACGGCATGGTTACGAATTCTTAACTCCAACGAACAATAACCTTGAACAACTCTTTGAACGCCGGCAGATCAGAGACCAAGTTGATATTGACTTGCTTCGTGCGTGGCTAATGGAATGCCGGAATCATCATTTCCACTCTTCATGTCATCCGAAACTCGACCTCAGGAGGTTAAGAAACGCCCAATTTCGAGTCATCGACGTTGTGGAGAGCCGCCTCATAGAGGGCTTATCTTCATGTCGGTATGTAGCATTGTCATACGTTTGGGGAACATGGGCGGCTCGACATCGGATTTCCAGGCTTCGTGTTTCCACTGACGGGATGTTGTCCTTGGATGAACTCCCATTGACGATCAAAGATGCCATACACCTCACGAATCTTCTAGGCGAGCGTTATTTGTGGGTTGACCAGATCTGTATAGATCAAGAGAACGAGATGGACAAAGCAGGTCTAATTCGTCACATGGGTACTATATATGAGTCTGCTTGCTTCACCATAGTCGCCGCTGCTGGAGGTGATGCCAATCACGGCCTTCCAGGACTATACCCACAGTCTCGACGTTCGGATACCATTGTAGCTATATCCAAAGACTCAGCAACTATATATTTGGCACTCTCAAGGCCTAGCCTCCACTCCGTCGTTGGGAAAAGCCACTGGAACACCCGGGCATGGACGTGGCAGGAACATGTGTTGTCGCTGAATTGCCTATTCTTCACGGGTGACGAGGTCTTTTACTCTTGCCCAGACAATTTGTCTGTTGCTCCAGCAAAAGGCGGGGTGGATTTCACAGGTTTTGATGATGCACGCTTCAGCAACTGGAGAGAAGCATATTATTTGGAGACCCGAGGTTTACGCACAACATACCAATCTCAGATAGAATGGGACAATGGTTGGGATCGAATTGCGGATCCTTTGATTGGACGACTTCTTGACACAAAGTTGATCAATCATTGGGGAGATCTAGCTTTGCTGGAAAAGGGTTTCGGAAGAAAAGATGACCGCTTCTTTCAACTGGCGAAAAGAAGCCCGAAGAACGAGGACTTGCCATTCCTTCAATATGCTGAATTTGTCACGGAGTACTCGCAGAGGCGCCTTACTAACAGCGAAGATATCCTCAATGCGTTTGCTGGTGTCCTTGTCAAAGTTTCGGACCATCAAGAAATAAATACAACGCTAGAACACGGTCTCCCGATGAAATACCTACAAATTGCTCTTTTATGGTCTTCTACTGACCCAACACGATTCTCCAGACGGAAGAGTAAGACCTTCGATGAGTTCCAATTTCCTTCTTGGAGCTGGATCGGCTGGGAAGGACCTGTTGCTTACTATCCCGTCGCAAAGGCTAATCCAGACTGGCTAGGGGGTACAGGCGACTATTCTGCAAAACGTTTTAATCCTCCGTGTAAGCGCAAGCAGGCTCCTACTTTGATGTTTACTGAAAATATCTGTTAGGGGATGCAAGACCAAAAATTGGAGTTTTCAATGTAGACGGATTCTCTTCATTTGAAGTCACGAAGGAAAAAGCTATAGTGGGTAATATCGCCAACACCAATCCTACCTCAAGTCTGCCTCAAGCAGCTCTGCGGTCTAATGTCCTCGTGCTCTGGACAGCCTGTCGCCCTATTGGCAACGGCACTGACAAAGTCTCTGAGATTATTGCGAACCAAACAGTCTCATTCGGTGGCAGTATCCACATCGACTCTACTGCTGCTGCTCATAGTGGTAACAGTCTTGACCTGCCGTGGATCTCTCCAGGCTATTGGGAGTTAGTTATAATTGCGTACGGAACTAGCCACAAACGATTTAGAATGGACGAGGACGAGGATGAAGAGTGGATAGCATTGCTTGTTTGGACTCATGGGATCTGGAGTGAACGTTTTGGAATAGCTCGTTTCCCGAGAGAGAGGTGGGAAGCTGGTCAAGAGGGACTAACACAAAGATGGGTCTGTTTGCGATAAGTCCACAGATCAGCCTTTTTCACCCGCTGGAGCTAGGAAGCCGTTGGTCTCTTTCGTTCTTCAAAGGCAGGTATCATGGCGAGCGACCATCTCTTTGAAAGGACATCAAATGCCGGCCTCTATCTATTACCATTGCGCCAAAAGTGCAACGAAGACTTCATTACCGTACACCAACAGGCAGCGTCAGCCTGAACAACCTTCTCCACTGCCTGGCCTTCGCGTATGTGCGCCACCAGTGCCTGCACTGGCTCTGGCGCAAACGTCTTCTGTCTTTCGCCCATGGATGCCACGGGGGCTCCGGAGTGCTCGGGGTCGCGGGCATCAATATGGGAACGCTGGAGGCCGCGCGCAGTTGGGCCTTTTGCTCGCGCGCTGCTGCTTCTTCATAGGCGGCCGATGACGAAATGCGCCGGAAGCAGACCAGGCCTCTGCTTAGCGCAAAGCTTTGATGTAAGCGCACTGGTAAGCTAACCGACAGGGTTTCGAGCCCCTGCAGGGCATATATCAGGCCAAGAAGGCAGTTTTTTATTCCTGCAGGTATTAGGAATACTCGATTTTCGCAATTTAGCAATGAACCATACCTTCGCCCTTGATATTATAAAGCGCGTCAGGGCCTGAGATAGCAGACCACCGCAGGTTGATTCAAAAGCGTTGCGAAAGGCATTTAGTGCTTTGCCAATAGGATTTGCCAATAGGGTTTGCCTTAATTATCTCTAATCTCGACCTGTCTGCCATAGTAAGGAATCGCGAAGAACGAGACGCTGAGGTAGTCAATAAACAAGGCGACGTAAAAGGCAACTAAATAAGGAGCGGCACAACTCCATAGAGATAGGGTATCAAAGAGAGGTTGTAAGACGACGCGAGCCGGGTTTCAGGCTTCTTGAGAGATGAGAGAGGCTGGAAGGAGAAGGCAGGAACGCGACGAAATGCTGAAGGCGTTGGCGCAATTCTTCGGAGCCGGAGTTATCACGATCGGCAAAAATGATCCACCGACCCCAATAAACCTTCCAGTTGGCGCCGGAGTGACTAGACCAAGATACACACACGCAATGCAACAACAAAGTAGAAGATATCGCCATCAGCGGCGACTAACGGCGCACCTCGCTCACACACGTTACTACCGTCAGCTAAGCGAGCGCGCGAACTAGCCGGCGCTCTAGCTGTTACCAGAGATAATGCTGTAGATAGTAAGCGCTACATCGTAGTCAACTGTGTCCCTAGCTTAACGAGCGTGTTTCCGGATAAGTAGTAGAGATAGCGCACCACAAGCGTTGGAACGCGGCGGTACGGACCAGAATAGGACCCATTAAACTAGGCGCAGCGACACTCTAGCGTGTGGAAGCATTCCCACTTCACGTGCCAGACAGCTCGCGACGATATCGGCCTTGTAGTGAAACTAGATGCGATTAGATACGGTGCAAGCCGAGGGCCACCACTGGATATCACAAGCCGCAGTAGTATTGCTTAATGCAGTAATTGCTCTTTTTGTGAATGTGCCCTGATGGATTTCAATTCTCCCTTCAACGCGACGTTACTTAGTTGCAACCTCCTCTTTCGGAATACAATGGAGCACGCAAAGATATCTAATGCTACATCTCTCGTTCGCCAACCACATGAACAAGCATAGCCTGCGGAAACCAAATATCACGAAGAAAATCGGACCTTACACTCTGCATTATAAGCTTTCAACTGGTCCATCTTTAAATCCACCAACTTCTCCATCTCTTCTCTCATCTTATCATTGAGCACATCATCCCCATCCTTGTGAAGTGCAGCCCAATAGACCGCATCTATGTCGAAACCCTTCCTGATTCCATAGTCGAACCAGAACCTTCCAGTCGCCCAGGAGTCACGCATCTGGACAGAAAGGAGTGGGTTTCTCTCGCTTCCTTCCGAATTCGTCCTCGCCTCCACCCGTTCCAAGGCTCGCAAGAACTGTTCCATTCTTGGCACGTAGCGGATCATAAATTCTTCTATGGAGTAGTTTTCAAGCCACATATCTGGACCTAGTAGAAGTAGCCACCAAGGTGGATCGTAAGCAAACTGTGCTGGCATAGTGTTTGTGAATTCGAAGTCCAGTATAGCTGTAATACGGAGAGTGTCTGGGTGCGCAAGCATGTTTGTAGGTTGCAGGTCGTCACAGTAGGGCTTGAAAGGACCAGTATCATCAAGGCAGTAGTAGGAGATTAGCTCCTTGAATCAATAGCGTGCGATGAACCACTTCTTAGCATCCTCTCAGTCATTAGTAAGGTTTCGTTGGGTTCGAAGATAGACAAGATGCTCTTTAGCGAGAGAGTGAAGAAACGCCTTTGCAGACGTGAACAGGGCTGTAGATCCGCTTATAGGGTAGTTTGAGACTACAGTCTTCAACTCATTCATATTATAGGTTAGCGGTCTTTCGCTGGCAACCCATCTATTTAAAGACGGACTCTTTGATATCGCGCTGATTATAGAAAAATCCAGTCGGGAGAGTTATAACATATAATCGGCAAGTTGCTCATAGATATAATCCAGTTTCATGTCGTCCACGTCGGTCGCGAGGATCACCTCATCTTGTTCGGTCTCCGTTGGCTGCTTTAAGATAGTCGCTAGCGAGATACCATCAACATAATCCATGATTATGAATGGACCGAGATGCTGAGGACTATCTTCAATCATACCCTAACTCACTACCCGAGGTATAGGAATAGTAGTCTTCTCGCTCAGGAATTTCAGGAATTGGACTTTATTCCTAACCTTTTCATCCCGGAAAGCTGTAGCTGTGTGACCTGGTTTAGGGAAGCGAATTACAGCTTTTGGCCCTCCATCGCTAAATCTGACGACGAGACTAAGGTTGAATGAGCCTTTAAGGTAGCCGTCAAACTCTCCCGCTGGCTTGCCTTGTCGTCGAGAAGCGACAAAGGCGACAATCTCTTGCTTCGCATCGATGACCTTTGACAACCACGCCTTGAATTCGTTGTCCCCGTCCGTTTCGGCTAGCTCATCGAATACAGTCATCTTCTCCGTAAGCCACAGTCAGGTGCGGAAAATATACTAAGGTAAGGAGCAAAAGAAGAGGGATTGTGTAGCCAGAGTACAATAGTGAAGAAGGGAAGATTATCTGCACCTGTGCAACGAGAGAGATTGGCTCTTTAGGGGCCGAGAAGCCATTCCATTAACCGGCCCAATCCGCGGGCATTACGCTGCTCAAACCCATTTTCTTCCCATCTAAACTCGACTCGCGCATATCTCGAACACCGATTCCCAGCGTTGCAGCTACTTGCAGCGAGTTTTGTGGTGATTAGGGTTGTGAAAGTAGGGTTTCTTTGACTACAGGTAGGTATGGACCTACCGGGTTTCCGCGGAAACGGGAGCCACGCGTGGCTCTAGCCGCAGCAGCTGTGCAATCCCTCTCCCCCATACGACAACCGACAACCACATCGCATACCGCACACATGGCTCAACATGCAGCGCATCCGCTTCTGTTCACCACCCGTCCTCACCACCACAGAGCGCATAAACGCCTGGCTGCGCGACTCTGCAAATCCCGAAAGCGACGCTGAAGTCGCCTTGTCGCACCCGCGCTCGTCCAAGCGCCGACACAGCAACTTATGCCCCATGGAGCGATCACGCCCACAGAGCCCTCCAAACGGCCCCGCGTCGAATGCGATGAGCCCATTACGCCCACCCAAAGCGCGTCAGTGGTGGGCAGCGTGACGAGCCTTACTGAGAAGACGACGCTCAGCATGCGCAGCAACGCCTCGCGATCATCTTCCCCGCAGCGCCAAATCACCCAGCTACGAACCGCACGCCCGCCCATATTCTTCTACCCGCTGGCCGCAGCGGGCGAATGCGTCCCTGCGGCTGTTGCGCCGCGCATTCGGACACTGCAGACCCGTCTCCGGCACCGGCTGGACAGGGAATACATCCCGGCTTGTCTGAGGGATGCGCTGGAGCGGGATCCAACGTACAAGGCGGCGCTGCTGTTCGATCCCATTGAAGACACAGCGTATTATGACGACGAGGAGGAGGCGGATGCTGCCCTGGTATTGGATCGCGTCAAAGCCGTGTTTCAAGGGACCCATTTGTGCAAGCAGCATACTATGGATGAAAATGCGTGGTGTTTGCATGTTGTGACGCCGCTGCTCCAACTAGCTATCATCTTGTACGGTCGTGGGCGGTTTCGGCAGGAAAGCGTGTATGTTTCTCTCTTTCTGACCTCTCTGCATACTAATAACATAGACAATCGCAATCCATCCAGCCCGCCTACCTCTCCACCACCGCCCCCACCCGCTCCAAGCCCACCCCCGTCTTCCGCAAAACTGATTTCTGCCTGTCCTACTCTCACCTCCACCCTCTGTATGCCAGCCTCTACAAGACCCTCTGTCACGCCCCCATCAGCCACACCACCGACACCTACACCGAAGCCGCGGCTCTCTTCACCGGCATCGAAGTCAAGTCCCCCTCGGGAAACCTTCAAGAAGCACAGTTGCAGATGAGCATCTGGATGGCGGCCAGTCTGCGCAAAAAAGCCGAGCTAGCATGGTCAGCCTTTGCGACTGATGCGCTCCCTCGTCCTGATCACGGGGCTTTCATCGAACCCGGCATTACCATCGTCGGCACTGAGCACAAGGTCTATTATGCGTATCTGTCTGAACCTGACTCTGCGGACCTATTACAAGATACATCGACATCAACCTGCGCTGTCTCAATCCTCGGCAACGACACTAGTTTGCCCTCCCTCGACACCTCGTCTGTCCAGGGCGTCTTGCGCGTTGCGAGACTGTATGGTAATCTTATGGAGTATGCTGCCGATGAGGATGCGGAGACTGGGTATTGGGGTGCATTTTTAGGGCCAGTTTTAGAGAGTTTGGCACGTGGAGTGAGTGAGCTGTAACATGTATAGTGAACTCTCTTGTGTCTGGTCATCTCTCTTCTTAGCATAAGACTACTAGTGAAATGAGTATGCGTAGTCCACATTATGGATAGATTTTTAGCCGATTCTCGCTAGTAAAGGCTCCATATTATAGCTGTTGCATAAATTAGGGATAAGCATAGTCCTTGGGCGTTGGCCTATAGAGGAGATGCGCCGCTAAGTTAAGGTCTAAATAAAAGCCGATAGTAGAGCCAACTACTATAGATTGTAGAGTGTAATGTAGACTTTCGCTATAGTTTAGAATAAGGTAAACTATTGAAATAAGGTCCCTCTAGTAGTATAACTACTATAGATAACTGAGTAGGAGGAGGGACAAGATAGGGTAGCTGCAACGTATTATATTAACTGCGATGGAAAAAACGAGCTTAGGAATAACTAGGAGATAAGTTATTATTGTTTCTCTCTAAGAGAGAGCTAAACTATATACTAAAGGAGCGCTAAAGACTACTTCTTCCTGCTCTGTATTCTTACTATCTTTGTATCCAATCAATAGTCCTCGGGATGCTCGGAGCGTTCAGCAAGGAGCATTTGCTCCGAGCTTTTAGCGCTCAGCCATTTGCTCTGAGCTCCATTTTTATAACAGGAAGATAATCCTCTACAACGTCCGGACAGTCATCACGTTAATGCTTACAGTGCCAATTGATTTCATGCGCGGTTACACGTTATCAAGTGGCTCTAGATATTCTATGCCGCAAGCCATATAGAAGCGGGGTGCCTCGTTATTCGAAATGGCCCGTCCTTCCCATACTTCGCGAGCGAAAGCAGCCTCCTTCGCGAAAAAACCTATCTTATCAGAGCGCTCGCGCTCATTCTCCAATGCTTTGTAGCGTAACAAATCAAAGCGTGCTGATGAGCACGACAAAGAGCTCGATTGTAATGACGATGAAGAACGTGCATTGCTTATGAGAGATAGTTCAGGACCTTGTAAGTGGGATACGTTAGAGGAGGCTAATTTATCCTCAGACGTGAGTGCAAATTTACGTTTCTTATTACATGTTTTCGTATAGATCGCTTCCGACTTATCAGAAGGATGAGGGGATGGAGGTCTGTGCTTATTGGGGCTTTTAGACCGTGCACGGTTACCTATCAATCCTGCCAATGCTTTGCAACTAAAGGGCGATACAAAGCCGCGGCTATCGGCTTCGCTCGTCGCGACTGTGAGGGCAAGCTGACGCTTCACCTGTACCTGGAGAAAGGAACCGAGGCGGTGGAATATCGTCCAGGCAAGTCGAGCGTACAGCATCTCGATGCTCAGCGACGATAACGTAAGAGGTCGGTTATGATAAAGGTCCACGAGTTCCTCAGAGGTATCGACAAGGTGGATAAAAAGGCGCGCGCTACTACCTACGCCTTTCGGCACGAAAGTGAACTTTGGCTCGTCGTAGGCCAGGTGCAAGTCAGCACGCAAAAGAATGGCATTGGCGATATCGTCCATGCCCACGATGGTTTGGTTACTGTTGTAGATGGACATGTTGTTGCGCTCGAACCATTCTCCTTCTACTTGAGGAACAATATGTGCCGCTTGCAATTTCTCCCTGCATCGACTTATGCTACAGTATCCATCTTGGGTTCTGAGCGCATCCGAGAGATTGGATCGAGAGCGAGCAGAGGCGGGCGCAGCGCGGTCCGCCGCCATGTCCTGCCAATGAGGGGGCATTCCGTCGTGTGGAAACTCCCATTCGCCAAAGTGAGGAACAATCTTATATGGCTCGCCTAGTTCGTCGTCAGGTAGAGGTTCCAAGTGGTAGTAGTACTTGCGGCCGTGTAATACAGTCTCGGCGCCGATAGGGTGTTTGCGTGCATCGTCGATATCCTGATAAATAGATAGCCAACCATCGTGGCGATTCGCGGCGACTATAGCGCACGCGTCGAGAGCAAACCGCGCGTAAAGGCCTGATGTGCCAGGGGCGCTTTCATCAGTTGCCCAAAGCGTGAAAAGTGTGTTTTTCTTGACGTAACCTGGATGGCAGAATTGGATCGGAAAATGGCCCTGCTTTGTGTACTTAGGATCTAGCAAAGGCGGTCGGAGGATAAGCATAGATAAATGCGTGAAGCAGGCTATGCTAAAGGATGAGTACGATTGCTAGAGGTTGTTGCTATACACGGAGTGAGTTGAGCACAACAAGCGTTGCTAAGACATCAGATTGCCAAGACGGAAGTTGCTCCAAGATTGACCCGCACCAGGTGCGGCAATAATTCGTGATCGATTAGCTAAGCTACCCCACATCTCATCGTGTGTACTCCGTACTATGGAAACGCACCTAATTGGCTTATAAACTCGTCTTACATGCATGGGCCAATCTGCTCCACGTCTTAGAAGTTAAAGCTCTACCTTCCTAATGAAGGTCAACTACTTGACGACTTGATACTCCTACGGGTTGATTGATTGATGCTGGCCAGCAGAATCAAGTCAACGGGTTGGTTGACGAGAAGTGACGGGTTGTCAAATGTGACTGTTAGCCACGCTGCACGCGCTAAATGTGCCACAATTTTTTGGCAGCCACATGCTGTACCGCCACATTTCTGCCGCGTAGCTTTTGCGTGTCGTAGTCAATGCATCTTACGTCGCTACCTAGAACGCCAGTCCCGTCTCTCGTGTTTGTCAGTATGATAACCGCATTGCGCCTAGTTCTTCATAAGACCACGAAAATCGCGATCCCCGAGTCCTCTCCCTTTCAACGTAATCCGCGCCGGAAGATATGCGGCTTATACCGGTGGAATTTCAGCTTGAGCGGGGGAATATCATGAGATATAACGTAAGCTTGGATCGGACGAATCAGACGTCAGCAGCAATCTCCCAACAGTCGGTCCACACGTCCACACGCGGAGTTTGCCATCGAACTGAGACTGACCACGCACTCACGCACTTGTTTTTGTAAGGGTTGAACTGAGGTGAAGACTTGGGAACTGCGCTGAATTGTCTATCTGAGGTGGGTAGAGCTACTCTTATAGATGTGGCAGAGTAGCTTGGCCCCCAACTCCCAAGCCGTTACAGTTTTCATTCTTTAGGAGGTCTATCAGGTAAATTTTAGCCTTTGTGCGCAGATTACATGTGAAAGAATCAACCCCACAAGAACACACGCGTATTGGCTCCATCTTCATTGCTCCTCGTCCTTTTGCGTGAACACCACTAAACATTCAGCCGCACCTGAGAACGTCTACACCTTTACAGACATGTCCCTATATAAGCCAACGCTACGGCCTGGTGATGGCCTCAGCCAAAGCTTATTTTCGTTTCTCGGCCTTGTCCTGGGAGATACCGATAATCTTCAGTACTCTAACCTGCAAACAATAGAAGGTCATGACGATCATGGGGAGAGAACTAGAAGGAGATGATCCTACCGATCTGGCACTTATGTGGGAGGAGGCCAGTATGCAGTACTATAATACCATCGAGATGAAACCAACAGATCTCAAACGGTTCAAGAGCGTAAATGAGATATTGGCAGACAAAGACATCCAAAACAATTTCCAAAAGGTATTTAACCCCTGCTTTACATTGCACGTCATGTTCTGACTTGTTCAAATAGTGGAGAGATTATGGAGGACCCCTCGCCGGGGAAAAGGTGGCGAAGATGAGACATCTCATCGTTGAGAATTCCGAATACATTCTCAAAGGGGCAGAGTTCCTTGCAAATTCAGCATCTGCGGCTTTTCCCCCTAGCTCGGCCATTCTCACGGCGCTGACCTGGGTTATGAAAGCCTCCGGGAGCGTGTCGAAAGACTACGACAAGATACAAGTTTTTTTCGAGGAGCTGAACGAATTCTTGCAACGAGTGGGCATGATTGAGAAAACCGTACCCAAGTTTACAGGTTATAGACTGCACTTGATGAATGTGTTCATTGTGGTCATGAAAATCCTTGGTCTTGCTACCAAGGCCACGAAAGAAGGTAGACTTAAGAGGTTTGGAAAGACGATTCTACGAGGCGGCGGCGACGATGCCTTAGCAGGTGCATATTCGAGCTTAGTGACGGCCTTTGCGCGTTTGGAATCTGCCACGAATTTCGCAAACCTTGCTGTTGGATATGCGAATCTCGACAACACCAATCAGATCAAGCAAGCCGCCTGGGATCTGAAAGAAGGGCAACAAGATGTTGGTGAAAGAGTTACGGTGCTATATGAACTCAACCAGACGATGTTGGCAAAGTTCGATTCGTTTATCCTTGCGCAGACTAGAGCGAAGAAAGAGTTGGCAGCGGACGCACAACCAGCAGAAGTTGGGGAAGGTAGGCATTCAATTCTGTCCACGGTCAAGGCAACGCTTTTTACCAAAGATAATCCGGGTATCGTAGATCGCGAGATTGAGTACTCTTTTGTCAAGGGAACAGCGTCCTGGATGTTTCAACGGGAAGAATACGTCTCATGGAGAGAAGAATCGTCGACGAGCCCGCTGCTCTGGATCACTGGAGACCCTGGCACTGGAAAGTCATGTCTTGCGTACTCAGCCACGAAAGAACTTGCGAGATCCACCGCCAGTGAATCGAAAACCTTTGTCGCACATTTTTACTGGCGAGAAGGCTCGAAGGAAATGAACCCCTTAACAAGCGCAATGAAATCAATCGTTGCTCAGATTGCATCTCATGACTCCGCTTACTGTAGCGAAGTTGCAACGGAAATGGCCTGTGTTGGGCCTGCATTCTATGTGGAAAAGCAAGAGCGTTATTTCTGGAAGAGATTGATCATGTCAAAATTCTCCGCCGACTCCGAGGCTCGTCTTTACCTCGTTCTGGATGGGCTGGACGAGGTCAATGAAACGGTAAATGCCGAGAGGCTGTTCAGCGAAGACCTGCTACGTATGCTGAAGGAAATTGTTGAGCTCAAACTGTCGATTCGCGTCATGTTACTAAGCCGACCAAGCTGGAAATCATATCTGGAAACCTTTGGTCAGAAACTCTCTGTAATCACGGTGACAAAGGATGCGGTACTGAATGACATGCGCATCGTTATTGATGCACAACTTAACACGCGTTCGCGTCTCCACAAAACTCGAATACCGATGAAGAAGATTATTAGGTCAATTCTGCTTCAGAAGGCCGACTGCATGTTGTATGTCGAGCATATGCTCAGGCGTCTCAATAAAAGACAAGACGAGAAAACAATTCTAGAAGAGTTACAAAATGCGCCATTAAGTCTCACCAGTCTACTGGAATCCATAGAAACGGAGATTCAAAGCAGGCGAACGGAAGCACAACTATTTGCCATCCAGAACGTCTATGCCTGGCTGGCATTCTCGCACCGTCCACTGACCGTGGGAGAAATCAATGAAGTAGCGAAGACGTGTGGCCACTATCAAGCGTTCACTATTGCCGAAGAAGTCTTGACTAGATCCGGTGCCTTTTTGGACATTGTCGGAGCCGCCGGAATCAACGAAGATGATGAACAAGATGGACCCGCAATTGAAAACGAGGCAATACCTGATGCCAGCAGTATTGATGTATTCCAACCTTATGACGGAGATGCTTCACTCGTAAAGGTGTTAAATCGGCCGTTGAAGGACTACTTGCGTAGAAATGACACTGAATCGCCAAACCTGCGCATTTCAACTAATCATTGCCACATTATGATCTTTGAGCTCTCAATCAAGTTGATTTGCTCACTTGATCCGCAGTTGGCGAAAGACGGCGGTTCTGCACTGAACGGATACGCCGCAATGTACTGGGGAAAACACTTTCAAGAGATCGAATTGCAGAAGGCATCTGATCAAGAAGTTGCATCAATCATGCAGATGATGAGATGCATATTAACCAACTACAACGATGCCGCCAAATTCATTGAGGCCCATTGCGATACTGATGACGACATGTTTTTCTACGTCGAGAGTTTAGGCATCACGAAGCGCGTGGGAAACGAGTTCATAGACTCACTGATGCTCTGGATGGAACGTGCATCGGAAATGTCTCCCGACGCGGTTGATGAAGCCACACTGCAGTGGATTCGCAAGTCAATGCATGAGCCACTTAAGCTGATAGCCCCACTGGCGAAGGGTCATATTGTGAACTGGTTAGGGGACTCAAAAGATAAGAGCAATTCTTACAGTTTCGCGGTCGACCTTTTGAACCTCGTAAGTTATAGTCGGGCTTTACCCTTACTTTGAAGGAGTGGCCTTTCCTCAAAGTGTCATTGCAATAGAGGATCTTAGGAGTTTGATTGAGAAATGCTGACACGTCAATGCAGACAGATCTAGCGCCGGCAGAATCTCTCTTTGGCGTAGGAAGCGGAAGCCGCACTCCCGAGTTCATTAAAGCAGTTACTTTGATTTTTAGTGACATCTATCTGGATTCGACCGCCTTGAGAGCTATCGCAAACCTCTTGGCCGGAAATGCGCACAATATACCAGCCACGGATTACTATCAGCTAAGCTTGGACCTGGCAGAAAACGAAGTCGACAAAATAAAGACACGCTTGAAATTTTCGGGTTTAATGATCCAGACTGCCATCGTGGCCACATGGGGAGAAGTCAGACGGGATCAAGCCCAGCAAACCCAGCATGCCCAGCCTGGGAAAGCAAACGTCATTTCCGAGCCCGAGCCGGATGGCGAGTGGCAGGATGAAGGAGATGGCGGGGACAGTGAGGATAAGACAGACTACTTCGAAGGCTTTAAAGGCTCATATGAGTTGCTGCTAGCGACCACATCTACGAATCCTCCATCAAACGATCAAGCTCTCCTCAAACTATTCCAGGAATCACTAATGACTCAATCATACTGTGAGATGAAGCTAGGTCTGTTCGAAAAAGCCTTTGCATCATTCGAGAGGGCACGATCGATGCTACCAGACGAGTTACTAGACCACGAGAGCCTTACGATCCTTCCTAGTATTCTCGCCGTGGAACAAAACAAATATCAAGAGCTGATCGAAAAGCTTCACGGCTGGAATGTTCTTGAATTGATGGCATGGCTCAGTCAGGAATACCAAGTGCACGGCATACTCGCAGAAGATCCCAACACCACCTTTAGTAGAGCTGGTCATTTGGCTGGAAATGATGAGTTTGTTACCAAGGCGTATGAGGAGATTATTCGTTTCATGGACCAGAGAAACATGCATGGTGCTCGGAAGATGAGATATAACCTGGCCGAGTTTCATATCAATGTCTCGCCAGACTTTGGGAAGGCCAAAAGGCTGCTTTACGAGGTATGTGATTTACAAGCGTCATTTCTAGTTTCCAAGCTCGAATCTTGTATCTGGACGGATAGTTGTGCCTTTGCCATTGGATTACTGTTTACTGACTATATGAACCGTATAGATTATAGAAAGCCACGGCAGACGAGACGAAGATGGTATCATGGAACAGGAGGAACTCCCGTCTCTCGCTCGAAAAGAACTAGCAGAAATCCTTTACGAGCAGTTCCGCTCAACGGCTAGCCCTATCGAAAAGGCAGGCCTCATGGAAGAAATGAGCCGGTTACAAGACCAACGACTTAAAAACGCTCGCATGGTAGAAGCATACGAATATCTAACAACAACCATCTACGCGAGCATGCTTCGGAAAATGGGCTCTACCACGACATTCCAGGAGGTCCTGAATGATACCTTCGACTTCTGCATTGCCTCGTTGACGGATGCTGAGGGCTGGAATGATGCTATCTGCCTTCGGTTGTTGGCAAAAGTCTTGGCCTTGGTCGGAGGCCTTGAAAGAGAAGCTCAAATTGCCTTTTCGTTGCAGTACTCTACCCTCGATCCGGCGGTGATGCTGAAGGAAGACCCCTTCGAAATCCCTGACTCATCAGATGATGAAGATGATATCCCATGGGAAGGTGATCAGAAAGGCGCTGAAGCCACGGCCGTAACGGAGAGCGACAGCGACGACGAAGACGGCAAAATCATAAAAGATGACACCTGGGGCGACCTCTCCGGAGCTGAACTCCCGTGCTATGGCGAACATATGCAGAACTCCGACGCCGTTGGCTGGGCCGATGGGCCGATCTACCTCTGCATCCTGTGCGCAGAAACGCAGCTTTGCCAAGGATGCTTCGAGAAGATTCGCCAATACTCCCGGTCCGATAAATGGTGGTATTGGAAAACATATTGTGGCCGAGATCACAAATATATTAAGGGCCCTGTAGATAGCTGGAAGGGGGTCAGAGATGGGATAATGGTGATTGGGGAGGCTGAACAGGCTGTGGCAGATTGGATCCAAGAGTTGAAGGAAGTCAAGTGGCCGGATGCGTGGGAGAAGTTTTGGGTAAGACAGGATGGTGTTGTGGACATTTTGGGAGAGGCGAGTGCTGCTTTTGGTTAATGTTGATTGTTTTTGAGTTAACATTGTGACTGCAGGGAGCATTACAAGGGATCTGCATTTGCGGGTTCAAGTTGGTGAAATTGTCGATTATGATGAAGTTGTCCCAGTCGAGATCCATGTTGTTTGTGAACTCACTGAACTCATAAGGGAGCTGAGGCGGTAAGATAGTAGAACTAGGATCTGGTTGCTTCTCGGCCAAGCGCTCTCTTTCCGACTTGAGTGCCTCAACCTCTTGTGATAGTTGGCCGTTCTGCAGCAGCGCAAAAGGATGGCGCTCCACAAGCGTCGTCGAGTACGATTCTAGTTCTTTAGCTTGTCTCTCTTTGGGACGCCCGCTCTACATCCCTACACGTTGACGTTGCTATCGCTTTTCGCTGTTGCCTTCTGAGAGTGTCGTTGACTCCAGTTACAGCCGAACCTTTAGCTATCTTCGGTTTGAAAGACGGGAAATGAAGAAAACTGCAAGAAGAGCAGTAGCAACCAAGATTAATCTACCCAATCTCTGTTGGGTACGGGTCAAACGATTGACTGAGTCATCGCCGCGAGAGTCATTCTCACCACAGTGAGTCTCACACCAATTTCCCTTTAGCGCGCTGCCATAGAGTCCGCCCAGGGCGTTGACGTCCGCCCCCTTCTCAAGCAGCATCCATACTATCTCTTCTTCCATAATAGCTAGGGCTATTTGTAGCGCGCTGCCATAGAGTCCACCCTGGGCATTAAAGACGCCATGGGCGATTACATTCCCGTGGCGGCTCATCAGCTCGGCGAGGTCGTCGGTGTATATAACTTGATGGCTTTGCTTGTTGCTGCTCAGCGTTTTGATTCGTATACTGTACGAACTCGCCAATCAGCTCTTCAGCAAAGAAGAGCTTAAACAAATCAATTGGCTCTGATTGGCCGTGAAGGTGAGCCGGCAAGTTTGGTATACCACGGTCGTAGTGGTTGTTGATAGGCAGCGGCTTGAAATTGATAGGAGGGCTGCGGAGGTGATTAGGTAGTGGATTTCGATCTTTCCTGGGCCGTTTTAGCTCTGGATTTTTGGGAACAAGGTCGTCATCAAGGCCTCGCTTACGCCCCATCGTGTAGAGCGCTCATGATATATAGAAGCAGCGTGGTGGTGGTAGTGGTAGTAGTTGAGGTGATTTTCAAAAGTTTGTATTGGTGATACGCAGCTAGTAACGAGGTAGCAGGTCAACTAACTATAGATTAAGCGAGGTTGTAATAGCGCTAAACTACAATAAGTATATTAACCCCTTTTAGCTAAAAATAATAATTCTTATCCTAAGTAAATAAAAGTTTATAATTAGATAAACTTTTCTCTAATAATAGATTAATATAAGAGCTTATTTATACTATATAACTTATTTAGTATTTAGTAACTAACTCTTACTAAGACTAACCTAAGTTTTAAAATTAGTAATAAGTTTACTCTACCTATATATTTAACTAGTAGTAATAATAGTAGTAGTAACTAAGTAAAAATAAAAAAAAATTAATCTAAATATAATCTTAATATATTCTAGAATAATAAGATACTTTATACTACTAGTAGTAGTTAAGAAAGCCTACTTACTATAATAGAAGTCTAATATATTCTTATAAGCTCGGACACCTGGTTTTCGTCCACCAGGGTTTTCGTCCACCCCAACCACCCAACCCAGCCAACCTTTAAAGCTTAATATTTTCACAACGCCTACACAAATATGGATCCCCGCGAAGTTGCAATACAATCTGCTATCCGCGATCTCGAATCTGGTGTTTATACAAGCGAGCGCAAAGCAGCTAAGATGTGGGGCGTCAAAAGGTCAACACTGCGGAGCCGCCGTGCTGGCTGCGCGCCTTACGCGATTGCTCATCAGTACGAGCAGCGACTAACACCAGAGCAAGAGAGTTTTCTTACTGATTGGATTCTGGATGAGGATGCTCGCGCTCAGCCACCTAGCCACGCGCGCGCACGAGAGATGGCCTCTTTAGTATTGCAGATGGGCGGTGACGACGCGCCGCTCGGCAAGCACTGGATCTCTCACTTCATACGCCGCAATCCACGTATAAGCTCTGTTATAGGCAGGTCAATTGAAGCCGTACGAGCTGAGGCATCAAAGCCAGAGACTATACGAGCGTTCCTTGAGCTCTTTGAAGCTACTAGAACCCGGCTGGGTATACACACCAACGATATCTGGAATATAGACGAGACTGGAGTAGCACTAGGTGTATGCAATAACTCTAGAGTCCTTGCATCTGCTAGTAAGCATAAGGCTCAGGTTGCGTCGCCTGAAAATCGCGAGTGGGTGTCTATTCTTGAGACTACCTCTGCCGCTAGCTATCACCTTCAGCCAGTAGTAGTATTTAAAGGACAGAGCCTTCAAACAACTTGGTTCTCGCCAGAATCTATACCAGACTAGTTCTATACAACTTCAAATAATGGCTGGACCTCAAATGAGATTGGATTAGAGTGGCTACGTCGTATATTCATTCCTAGATCCCTACCTACGCAGAACAGCCACCAGATGCTTATACTCGACGGCCATGGCTCTCATGTGACTACTAAGTTTATGTATACTTGCTACCAGCATAAAATACATTATCTCTACTTGCCAGCTCACGCGTCACATATATTGCAGCCATTAGACCTTACTCCATTTAGTATTACTAAGTCAAAATATCGCGACCAAATACGAGCTCTATCAGCTCTTAACGACGCTGCGCCAGTCAAGAAAGAGCGCTTCATACAAGCTTATTATAGAGCTCGCCTCTCTAGATTAAGTGCGTCAAATATACGCGCTGGCTAGCGCGCTACTAGTCTCGTTCCATACAATCCAGAGCGTGTACTCTCATCGTCGCAAGTTCAAGGCCGGCCAGTAACGCCACCACCGCCGCCGCAACTAGTACATATAGATGGAGTAGTCTTTATAACACCTCAAAAGCCTCGCGACGTATATAAAGCTCAGAAACAACTCAAGCGCTCTGAAAAGTTATCGCGCAGTACTCGCCTCGTGCTTAGCAAAGTAAGCAAGTCAATTGCGGCAGCTAATACACGAGCAGCCGAGCTGCTAGCCAGTAATAAACGACTGCAGCAGCAGCTTAATGAGCTTGCAAAGCCATCCAAGAGGAAGTGTATTAAGCCTCATCCAAATGAGCGATTTGTAGATATTAAAGTAATCACTGCTGCAGTAGAAGCTGCTGCTACTCAAGCTGCAAAACCAGCACGTAAAACTCGTACAAAGGCTGCTAAGAGCAAGGCAGCTACTTCAGCTACTCCAGCATTTGATTCTATGTATAGCCAGTGGCAAATATAATTGTTGTTGTTAAGTTATGTTACTCCAAAGTTGAGAGCTCTTTTTTTGGTGGGTGGACGAAAACCCTGGTGGACGAAAACCAGGTGTCCGAGCTTAGTTTCTATATATTCTAAATACTTAGAGAATAGGTTGGTATATATTATTCTAATAATTATAAAAAGTAATAGGAGCTTACTAGGCTATAAAATAATCCTTAATAATATAATTAAGATATAAAGATATAGATTATATTTAGAATATATACTAAATATATTCTAATTCTAATATATAAAAGTCTTCTACTAGACTAGTAAATAGGTTAGAAGTATCTATTAATAGATTAGATTAGATTAGAGTTATATAGACTCTAGATTTAAGTTAGATTAAAGTTTTAACTAGTATAGGTTAGGTTAGATTAAAGTTATATAGACTTTAGGTTTAAGTTTAGTTAAACCTAGTACTAGTATAGGTATAAGTTAGGTTAAAGTACTTATTAGGTTATATATAGAGGGGTGTAGAAAATAAAGTGTAATCTTTTTTTTAACCTTTTTTAAAGTTTTATAACTTCCTTAATATAAGAGCTATAACTATAAAAAATAGATATTTTTAAAGAGAAAAGCTTACTCTTTAAGGTTAAGTAAAAGTCTATAGCTTAGTAAACGTATCTTAGCTATAGTAGTTCACTGAAATAGGGGTATCTTTTTAAGCTATATTTAAAGGTTTACAACTTTTTATTTTAAGTATCTTTTTCTCTATATTTTATTTATATTAATTATCTATATAAAGCCTATTATATACGAGCTTTATAGATATATTGTATTACTATATTAATATTTATAAAGAAACTCGGTTTTTTTAGAGTTTAGTTAATAAATATATATTAGATAGGACTAATACTTAGTCTAATAGCCTATAACTATTTTAATAGCCTCTTACCTTCTAAGTAAGGATAGTATATATTTATCTATAGCCTACTAGCTTATAGCGTTCTACTCTTCTATTTTAGTAAGCTTAAAAGCTTCTATAATCTTTAAATTAATCTCTATACCTAAACTCTTTCTAGGGCGTTTATTTAGCCTATATTTAAGTAGATTCTATATATTTTTAATAGGATTTAAATCTAGACTAAAGGTAGAGTAAGGATAAAGCTTAACTTTATTCCTTTTAAACTAATCCTTAATAGCTTTAGTTTTATTATTATTATAGTTATCTTACTAAAATCTCTAGCCTAAATAGAGAATTAGTATATATATTAGAAATATAACTAATATATATATATATAAAAGAAAAAGGAGTAAAAAATAGGTAGGGTTACTTACTATATTTTATATTATTTTTAACTACTAGATTTAGTACCTCTTAGATATATCTTCTATTATTAAAAGGTAAAGTATTTAAAGGGCCCTTTATAATAATTAATTTAGATTATTCTTCTATCTAAATAGATCTCTAAACTAAAATAGTTATATCTCTAGCTATAATCTAGTTAGTATTAAGATAATAAAAAAACTAATTAAATAGAAATAAAGTTATAAAAAAAAGAAAAAAATAGCCTACTAGGATTTTTTTTAAACTTATTTTTATTAGTTATAGAAACTATCGTAGTATAAATACTATTTAAGAAAGTAGAATTATAGAGTTCGGATTCTATCTTTTACTTTATTATAGAAACTAACTACTATTTAGCCTTAATAGAGCCTATTTTTCTAATATATTCTTATCTAGCTTTCTACCCTCTTTATATTAACCTTTTATCTAAAAATATAATCTTTTTTACAGAGGAGTGCAACGAAAAAGAAGTAATTGATTTTTTAATCTTTTTTAAAGTACTATATCCTAAGAACTATATAAGCTAGAAATAAAATAAAATATTAGTTTTATAGAGAAAAAGGTAAATTTTCATTTTCTAATAAAAGAATAGTAATATTATATAATCTCTATTATTATATTTAGAGTTAAAGTAGGGGTATTTTTTTCCTTTAGTTTTAAAGTAGTACAACTTTTTAATTAGCGTTTAAAAAAGTCTATTTTTTTTACTAAGCCTAATTTAGTTAGTAAAGATTATATAATCAAATTTATAGTATAGATTATTTATATAAGTAATTTTTTAGGATTAGAGGAAAAAAATTAAAAAAATAGATTAATAGTTAGCTTACGTAATCAATTACTAAAATACTAGTCTAGGGCTTATAAATTAATATCTTTTTGAATTTTTACTTTTACTCATCTAAATCCTTTAAAATGGTACCAAATCTCTTGAAACTCGAATCTAACGTCCAGCTTCTATTAGAAGCTAATACCGCCCCTAATAAGATAGCTACTATCTTAAAAAAAGATATTAAAGTAATATATAATACTATTGATAGAATTAAGAAGAAAAAAGCTATAAAAGTAGAAGATATAAAAAGTTATAATAAAAGAGCTACTAAGGTTTCTAAAAGAGAAAAAAGAATTATTATAAGAGATATAATTCGAAGCCCTAAGAAGATAAATAAGAGATTAATACTAGAAAATAATCTTAGTATTAGTATAAGAAAGTTACAATACTTTTTAAAAGAGGAGGGAGTTACTACTAATATAGCTACTAAAAAGGCGATAATTTCGGCTAAATCAGCTAAATTAAGGCTTAAGTACGCTAAAGAGCAATTAAAGTTAGTAGAAAAAAAGGGATTTAATCTAAATAAGATTATATTTTCAGATAAAAGCTCTATATAAAGAGGGCACGGAGCTAGACAAGAGTATTATAGAAAAGTTGGAAAAATAAAGGCCGGACGCCAATTAGTCTCTACAACTAATAAAAGTAAGTTTAAAATAATTCCTAGTAGGCTATTTTATTCTATTTTTTATAACAAATTTTTCAATTTATTTAGTTTTTTTATAACTATAATACTAACTAAGTTATAGCTAGAGATATAACTATCTCAGTTTGGGGATCTATTTGGATAGGAGGACGATCTTAATTAATCTTTATAAGGGACCCTATAAAGACTTCAACTTTCGATAATAGAAGATATATAAGAGAGGTACTAAATCCGGTAGTTAAAAAGTATATAAAACGCGGTTAGTATTACTATCTCTTTTTACTCCTTTATCTATCTATATATATAACTATATATATATATATATATATTAGTTATATTTCTAGTTTATATATTAATTATCTATTTAGGATGGAGATTTCAACAAGATAACTATAAAATCCATAAAACTAACGCTGTTAAGAGTTGGTTTAAAAGAAATAGAGTCAAGCTCTATCCTCACCCCGCCTATAGCCCGGATTTAAATCCAATTGAAAATGTATGGAGTTTACTTAAAGATAGGCTAAATAAACGCCCTAGAAAGAGTTTAGGTATAGGGATTAATTTAAAGAGTATAGAAGCTTTTAGGCTTGCTATAATAGAAGAGTGGAACGCTATAAGCCAGCAGGCTATAGATAATTGTATACTATCCTTACCTAGAAGGTGGGAGGCCGTTAAAATAGCTAAGGGCTATTAGACTAAGTATTAGTCTTCTCTAATATATATTTATTAACTAAACTCTAAAAAAACCGAGTTTCTTTATAAATATTTATATAGTAATACAATATATCTATAAACCTAATATATAATAGATTTTATATAGATAACTAATATATATAAAATATAGGAAAAAAGATACTTAAAATAAAAAGTTGTAAGCCTTTAAATACGGCTTAAAAAGATACCCCGATTTCAGTGAGCTACTATAGCTAAGATACGCTTACTAAGCTATAGATTTTTATATAACCTAAAAGGTCGAGTTTTTCTCTTTCTAAATATCTATTTTTTATAGTTATAACTCTTATATTAAATAAGTTATAATAATTTTAAAAAGGTTAAAAAATCAATTACTTCTTTTTCGTTGCACCCCTCTGTATATTAAATTCTTTCTTTTCTACTATCTTAAATTACTCTTTAGTATAGTTAGGTCTTAATCTAGCTAATTTAGCTAAAAATAAAAGTCTTTTTAGTAGTAATATTAGTAGTAACTTCCTCTCCTTTTAAAAAGTATTATAACTTTCTTCTACTAGTACTTAGATTATTTTCTAGTATTAATCTTTTATATATCTTCTTAGGGCTTTATAGTATTATTCTTATAATTACTCTTTTTTCTCTTTTTAAAATACTACTAGGTCTTCCTTTATATTATTTTCTATCCTCTACTTTTATAGCTTTTTTCTTCTTAATTCTATTAATAGTATTATAAATTATTTTAATATCTTTTTTTAAGATTATAGCTATATTATTAAAAGAGTTATAGCAGCTAGATATTAGATTCGAGGTTTAAGAGATTTAGTACTATTTTAAAGGATTTAGAATAGTAAAATTTAAATTTTAAAAAGATATTAATTTCTTAGATATAGACTTGTATTTTAGTAATATATTACGTAATCTAACTATCGATCTAATTTTTTTTTCTACTCTAATTATAAAAAATTACTTAAATAAATAAACTATACTATAAAATTAATATTTTATTTTATTTCTATCTTATATAGTTGTAAAGATATATTACTTTAAAAAAGACTAAAAAAAATTATACGTTATTTTTTATACCCCTCTATATATTAAGGATAGTAAGTATAGTATTATCTTATTATATAAAATACTTATACTTTATAGAGATTCTCTTAGTATCTATAAATAGCTCTAGTATCTAGCCTAGTATTTACTTTACTTTTAGTATATCTTCCTCCTAGACTATTACTTCTTATAGTAATTAAGTATCTTTAATTTTACTACTTAGGCCTATAGTATAATCTTAGTATAAAAGTTAAAACTATATATTATCTAACTTAAGTAAGCTAGTTTAGAAGTTAGTACTAAAGCTATAGCTAAGCTAAATATACTTAAAGTAGTTTACTATATTATTAAATAGGCTAGTAAGTATAATAATACTAATAGTAAAGCTACTTACTTCTATAATAATAGCTACTCTAGATAAGTAAGTATAAGAGAGTAGGGGGAGATAGTACTTAATTATTCTTTAATTTCCTCTCTTTCTTTCCTTTTACTTTCTTTTACTCTTCCTTCCCCTTTTAGCCTAGTATAGAGGCTAGTCCTAAAGGGGCCTAGCGTAAGGCGCTAAGGAACGTATATATAGAGGAGCTTAACTCCTTATCTTAGTTAGCTCTCTATCTACTATTTATATCCTTTTTAATCGATAAGTTATTATACCTCTTAAAGTAATCTTATATAAAGTCTACCTTATAGTAAGAATATAAGTAGGTAGATAGCTAGAATAGACTACTTATAGAGGATAATATTAGACTTTATTATAATAAGATATAATATAGTTTTAACTTAGGAGTATAAGTATAATATAGAGAGAATAATACCTATATAGCTAGATCTCTTTAATATACTATAACTATATAGTATAGTACCTTTTAGCTATAGAGTTACTAAAACTAAGTATTAGTACTACCTAGTAAAGCGCCCTAGTACCTATATCTATAATACCTCTCTATATATATCTAGTACGTACTATTTATAGTATACTTACTATATAAGCCTATACTTTCTCTCTTATCTATATTTTATAATTAGTATAAAAAGCCTAGCTATACTCTATATATACTACCCTATAACTTTATAAATACTAAAGAGCTACCTATTTTTTAACTCTATATAACTCTATTAAAATAAGGTATTTTAGTATAGAAATTTTAGGTAATTAAAAGTATAGAGGTAAATTATTAAATATATAGTATAATTATTATATAGGTATATTAGATAAGGGTATAGTAGCTAGTAAAGTAGCTAATAGGCTTAACTATTTACTAAGTACTATTAACTAAATAAAATAGTATTATAAAACTATCTATAAAACTATAAGCTTATAGGAATATAAGAATATAAGAGATAATTGTATATTATATTATAAGGTATCTATAGTATAAGATATACTATAATAATCGAGTCTAGGTTCTAAGAGGGGTACTCTTATTAGGGGTAACTCTTAGTAAGGGATATACTAGAGGAATAGCCTAAGCTCTTATAGGTTACCTAGGTTTATAAAAACTATAAGCTACTCTTAGATAGAGTACTCTTATATTCTAACTAAATAAGCTATTTAATAGCTAGAGTAGATTATTAAAAAATACTTAAAAATTAAGTACCTTCTACTTATAAAAGAGGTAGGACTATAGGATAATAAGACTATTTAACCTACTATTTCTTATTATATAGTATATAATATATTAGCTATAGAAAGCCTTTATAAGTTCTAAGTAAAGTATAAACCTCTAATTATTAAGGATATAGTTAAATTATACCGATAACTTATTAAGTAGTTATCTAAGTAGAAGTAGAAGAAGAAGGAGATTCTTATTTTTAGTAATAAGTATAGTATTACTTATAGTTCTAGCTATAATATAGAATAGGTATAGTATCTCTTCTTATAAAAATAGAGTTATAAGATAGTAGAGAAGGTAGCTACTAGCTACTAGCCTACTTATATAGTTTAGGGGGCTATTTAGTTAATAGAGTAGGGTAAGATTAGATATAGTCCTCTTATTATTATAACTCGCGATCTATAAAGCCTAAGTAGAGGCTATACCTTATAGAGCTATATAAAAGTACTCTATAAAGGCCTCTACCCTATATATAGTTATAGGGATCTATTTATATAGGATAACTTACCTATTTATAATATTTAATACTTATTAGATTAGCTAAAGGTTTATAATATTTCTATACTTAACTAGTTACCTTATTCTCTTAACTTTAATCCTATAGAATATATATAGTTAGTACTTAAAAGGATACTCTATAAGCTCTACCCTAAGTTTAATATAATAGGTAGTATAGAGGAGGAGTAGATATACTTTAAGGCTAGCTTAAAGGAGGTATAGGCTACTATACCTAACTCTCTTATTAAGAAGCTAATTTTATCTATACTAGACTACCTTATAGCCTATAAAGCTACTAAAGGCTACTAGACTAAATATTAGATATAATATAACTATTTTAGTACTCTTAAATAATTATTTAGATGTAGTTATAGTAAGTTATAGCTTACTAAAGTAGTAATTAAAAGTAGTAGGTATAGCCTAAGTATAAGGGTATAGCTAGACTTTTTATACTAATTATATATATAACTTATCTCTCTTATATAGCTAATATAAGCTATTCTACTAACTATAAGGGGGTCTTATAAATAGGCTACTACCCTCTCTACTAGCGCTAATATAGGTTTATACTAAATAAAGTATAGTTCTTTATATTATAAATATATTTAGAAGCTACTAGAATAGAAAGATAATATAAAATAGCTAGGAAAGCCTAGTATCCTATATAGTAAATACTAAATCTTATTCGCTAGTAGCGTAGCTACTACCCTATTTAATATCCTATTCTTCGAGATCTAGATACCTAACTCTCCTACTATAAGCATAATATTACTTATATACCTTATAGCACTATATTAAATTCTCTCTAGAATCTATTAATACCTTAAAAGTAGAGAGGAAGAAAGCTAAATATTAATATACTAACGCGATAGTACCTTATTACCTAGGCTAAGCTTAATTACTTCTACTAAAAGAAGCTACTTAAAGAGATTATATTCTTAGAAGGAGGTGGTTTTCCTAATGACTGCTGATGCATCTCACGATTCCATCACTCCATGATCCATCCCAGCCATGCCATCTCAACGCTATCACTGACATCTACCTCCTACATCCCCATCGCCTTACTGATGCCCCGCACTATTCCATAACTCGTTCCCGCAGCGATTGCACCAACAGCCACCGTCTGGACGATGCTGCTTACAATCTCCATCCTCTTCAGCCCCGTCAGAAGCGCCTTGATGTATCCAAACGCAACCAGAAGCACAAAGGTAATGCCAATGCTCGTGAACAGCGCGTGGTTGACGTTCCGGAACGCAAAGTATGGTATCATGGGTATGATTCCGCCGAGCAGGTACGTCAAGCCCATGACCAGCGCAGAGATCCACGCGCGCGACAATGCCGGCTTGACAAGCTGGAGTTCAAAGTCCATCATGAACTACATCTTGTTAGCTTTGCACCTCGCATCGTCGACATGGACTCACCTTGACCCACATGTCCTCGTCCTTCTTCAGTACGTCGACCATGCCTGACACGTGCGCCCTGTCGAGACCGTACTTGCTGAAGATGGCATAGATCTCCTCCTCTTCGGCCTCGGGCACGTTGATGACTTCTTGCCGCTCACGCGCCTCCTCGACCTTGTAGTGCTTGGCTTCGGTTTTGGCGGCGAGCCAGGCGCCCAGACCCATGCTGATGGCGCCGGCGAAGAGCTCGGCTGTGCCGCCGATGATGACGATGTGGGAGGAGCCGGCGCTGGAGAGGTCAGTGGGTATTTGGTGGGAGGGGTGAGTGGCTTACGCTGTGAGACCAGCAGTCAGGGCGAAGGGCACGGTGAGGCCGTCTGCGAAGCCGATGATGGCGTCTCGTAGGAATTCTGAGTGGTCCTTGTGTTTCTCGGGATGGATTTTGAGCGCTGGGTGTGCCTCGAGGGTCGCAGCGTCGGTTGTCAGGTTGGTGTCGTTCTTTTTGGCCATGTTTGTTGTTGTTAAGAGAATGGTCTTTGTTCTCGACAGAAGGGAAAGAGGTGACATATATACTCTGATACCGCCTTCCCGTGATCTGTATCCTGATCGATAAGCTCAGGCGTGTTTGTAACTGACAAATTGGGAGGCTGTTACTGGATAGCGCGGTATCAGATGGCCAATGTATATCAGATGGAGCAGTGGCAATTGGAGAAATTGCGTGTCAGTGAGAAACATCATGACGGCGTAGTTTTCGTCCGCGTAGCAGTCTGCGTATCATTGTAGACAGACAAAGTTCGTTGCTGCGTCTAAGAGTTGGTATCTTAATGGCGTGACATCATGATATGAGGTCTCTAAGCATAAAGGTCAGGCCACACCACAAACCTCCACTAGCACGGGCCTGCTTACACAATTACTTCTCATCTGTAACGTCCATCTGCGCACATGGTTTTGAATATTGTGGACTCTGCTAAATTCCTACACGCATCTCGTAAAAATTGTATTCTACACCTACTCATCAAAGAGTCGCCGGGCGTGCTTATAAAGTCCTCTACGTTCAGTAATTCTACTAATTTTTAGTGGACGGCACATCAGCTAATAGATGATGGAAAAAAGATAGTAGTCCGGCCGTTTAGATATCCCTCTTACATCTATATATAACGGAGAAGGTCGGTAGCAAGTAGTAGCAAGTAGTGGCAATTTCATACTTTATAGGTGCTAGAATATTAGTCGTTATTCCGGATGGCTCTATCATGTACTGTTTTACTTAGGACGTAGGACCGAGACGCTATTGAGACAGTCCGCTAAGTCCGCTATAGCCCGATGCGATGCTGCCGCGGGGTCAGTACCACAATTGAAGGGTAGTCCGACGCAAGGCTTACTGCGTAGTCTAAGTGAGGCTTACTGTTTGACGTGTGGGTGCAACATTATACACAATTACTAGCACGCCACACAGCGATCGAAATAAAGACTACGGGTTCCTGTACTTTATAGATTCAAGAGATACCTAGAGTGACGTAGACGGACTGAGCGGGTCCTACCGAGCAATCACTTTAGGCAAGCGCGTTGGTGGGGCGTATCCTAGTCTTCGACACCTCAGTACCAGACCTACTAGGTACACTACTTGCACATACATACATATAGTTACCCGCCCACCTACGACCCGAACTTCGACTCTCCGGAACTCTGTCTGCAACTCCTCTCGCTACTACTCTTACTCAGCCTCCGCCTACGCACACACAGAGTCGCGCGCGACACGACTATATCTCCTCGACCTCGGCTACGCACAGAACTACTACTTCCATCTACGTAAGTCGAATTGAAAGGGCAGCGTCGTAGTCGTTATCGATGCGAAGTAACTCACACTCTCTAGGCCACCACAAGAACAACACCTACTAAGCGGAACTTTAATTACAGCGGACCAGCAGTAATGGAAGTAGACTTGTAAATGTAGAATGTAGTAATTAATCCAAGAGCTACCTAGAGCACCTCGTTTCTTTTCATCTAGACTGAACTAGACTGCATTTTCCTTCCACTTTTAGATAGAGCCGAGAGCACATAGCTCGCATAGCAGTAGCAGACGGCGGATAGTATTACTAGAGTCAATACTTCTACTACTATACATTTCTAGCGCCTCTATTTTTTTATTCAGATCTATTCGAGCTGTAGTGACTAGTCAAGACGTAAGGACTTTAGGACATTAATGTTAAAAGCGAACACGCGCATGCGCCTTGAAGCTTTTTTCTACCCTACGAATATATTCTACCTATCGTGTCTCTATTTGCAGTATAATAGAAAAGAGTTATCTAAAACGCTAGCGAGCGCATGCGTAACGTGCGGGCTCCTACTATAAAGGCCCGTAGTAGCTGCTAAGACCGTCGCCGCCTCACGTTGCAAGTGACCTACTATCAACTCCTATACCCACTTCAACTCCATCACACATCGCGCCCTATAACTAAAGGGCTGCTTCTTCCTGCTATCCCCTTCCGGACGCAGACCACGCGAACCGGCACACTCAGCGCGATACAACCACGCGCGCCTGCCTCGAACGACTACTATCCCGCGCAACCACCTACCTAAAGCCGACACCTCCGCATTCGCCGCGTTAGCCCACGTAGCAGGAATATGCAGACAGCGTCTCTGCGGAAGCGCCTACTGTATCCCGTGGCGCCTTGTAGCATCTGACAATAGGTGAATACCCTATCTTTCCTAGTTACGCCGCGCGCATGCCACAGCATGAGCCCTCTCCCGGGCCCGACTCGCAGGAGTCGTCGCCCATTAGCCCTGTCTCCGCCGCCTCTACCACCGAAGACGTCTCTGATAAAAGCTCCGTGGCTACGATAGTTCCGGAAACTGTTATAGTAGAGTAGGTTACCAACGATGTGGTAAAAACAGTCACTGGACGATCTACACGCCATCCTCGATATACTAGACCATCTACAACAGCCGCTTCGTCTACACTATCTATCGTTTCGCGACTTCCTCCTTAGCAAAGACAGATGCTGTAATAATAGCTTCTAGGTAGATAAAGTAAGTATACACGAGAAGCTGGCATCTTAATACCGTAAGCTTATGTCTAGATCAAGTGGCCTTCGTCAAGGCATGTGCGGCCTCGTAGGCCCTGGGGTGCTAAGGAGTGAGATCGAAAAGGTGACAATTAGAAAATACTATATAAGACCTTCTCTATAAAAGTAGCTTATAATTAAGGAATTATAGAAATACTAAGAAAGCTTAATTTAGTTTATCTAAAAGTTATAGATCTAAAGCTTTTATAATAACTAATAATACCTACTATAGTAAATTAAAACTCTAGTAGCTAGACCTAAAGGCCTAGACTAGATACCTTATTAAATACTAATTATTAAATATCTACTAGATATAGGTACTATCTATAGCTAAGGTACTAAGTACTTAAGATATTATCTTTAATAAGTATATAAGCTTTAATAGTAAAACTAAAGATATAATAGATAAGCTTATATATTAAATACTAGAAGAAATTACTACTTATATAAGAACTATTAAGCTTTTAATACTAATATATTAGCTAGAAATAAAGTCTTTCTATAAAGATAATTCTAAACTAAATATATTAAATAAAGAAGTAGGCCTACTTAGCTACTATTAAAGAAGAGAGATTAGAGATTACTATCTAACTCTACTACTATCTCTACTACTAGTAATACTACTAGCTTAGCTAATAGCTAGAGATTAACTAGAACTAATACTAGATAAGTTATCTAAAACTAGCTTAAACTAAGAGTAGTTAATACCTATAATAAGTCTCTATAATAAATAAGGTTTATCTAAAACTATTCTATAAGTTATAGCTTTTATAGCTAGTATTTAAGTAGGAAATATTAGAAAATATAGAAGAGAGGTAATAGATAAAGTAAAGATAAAAATATTCCTTATAATAGGCTTAAAGCTCTATCGCGATTAACTTTTACTTATACTAATTTACTAAATAAATCTAGATAACTATCTAATAGATAAACTATTTAAAGAAGATAAATAAGCTTATAGAACTAGTTATTAGTATATAAGATTATAGACTAAAGTACTAGCTAAACTAATTAAATAATTAGGCTAATAGATACTTAATTATATATAGGTTTATAGTTATAAATTAGATAAATACTACTAGTTTATTAAATATAAAGCCTAATTAGTAGTATATAGAGATTAGTAAAGAAATATTATATTATAAAATACCTATACTATAATACTAGCTAGCTACTCCTTCTAGATATCTATAGTAATTATAACTAAAAATAACCTTAAATTAAAGTAGTATAATATAATTAATACTTTTATCTATATTATAATAAACTAAGAGATCTATATAAAAATACCTAAAAGATACTAGAAGAAAGGTATAATCTTTTAGGTTTAAAAGACTCTATATAGTCTATAAATCTTATCTCTATTATAGTAGAAAGAGTTTACTACTATACTTAAAGCTATAGGTCTCTATATAGTAAAATATAGTATTATTATTTTCTTCTATATAGATAATATTATTATAGCTTATAATAAAAAGAAGATAAAGGAAGTAGAGTTAGTAACTAATCTCTTAAAAAAGAGGTATACTATTACTAAAAGAGTAGATCTCTAATAGTTCTTAAGTATATAGATTATCTAGAATAGAGAATAATACTTAATTTAGCTTATATAGACTATATATATTAATAAAATAAATTAGCTCGCTAATAAATAAGATATCTACTATAATACTCTAATAGCTACTACTAAGCTTAAGCTTTATACTAGCTATATAGTACCTTTTAAAATTAATAAATACTAGTATAAAATTAGCTTACTCCTATTTACTATAGTTATAACTTAACTAGATATAACCTTTATAATATTATACTTAGCTTAATTCCTTATAAATCTAAATACTATATACTAAGAAGTAGCTAATTAAATACTTATATACCTATTAACGTATTTTATAAGCGAGTTACCTACCTAAGCGAGTTGCCTACCCTTAATTTACTAGTAAAAATTAATAAATTACTACCTAATATCTATAGAACGACTAGGTAGAATTAGCTAGAAATTTTACTAGTAATATATATATATATATTCTATAATCTATTAGAATTTAAAGCTAGTCGCTATTATATTACGTAAATTATTAGTATAAGAGGTAGAGTCGCTTAATTTATAAGGTTTTACTTAATAACTTTATAGATCCTAACTATAAGAAGCTATAACTTTTACTATACCTAGGACTATATATTTTATACTTTATATTAAAGTTATATTAAGATATCTCTTATATTAACTAAGTTATTAAAGATAGAAGTCTATCTCGCTTCTTAATAAAATCTAAGCTTACCTTAATAACCTCTTACTAATCTAATAATTCTAGCTTACTAAAGGATTATTAAGCTATAGGAGTATATTAGATAAGTATATAATAGTTAAGATAGTAATTAAAATAGGTACGCGAATATATATACTACTAGTACTACTAGTAATTTAAGATTAAACTTAGTAATCTATAAAAAGAAGACTAATATAGAAGAAAGAGGTATAGAATAGAAAAAAGAATATATTAATTAATTAATTAATAACTATATTTATCCGTACGTAGTAGCTCTAGCTATTATATACTATAGAGTATATATAGTAGGAGCTTCTAGTAAAGGAGTAATAAGATATATAGGCCTATAGCCCGTGTGTATAGTTCCCCTATATAGATCTTAGATCGATTATATATAGAAGAATAACCTTAAATATATATATAGATCTAAGAGTTTATACTTAACCCCTATATAATATTATACTAAGCTTACTATATACTTTCGCGCTATAGAGGAAGCCTATAAATAATATTATTATTATAATTAATATATTTTACTACTAAGTAAGTAATATTACTAAGTAAGTATTTTTTACTTAGTATAACTATCTTATATTACTTAGAATTGATTTCTTTACTACTACTATCTAAAAATATATACTATAAACTAGCTTCTAATTTTAAAGTAATCTACTTAACCTACCTATAGGTTTATATATTATACCTAGCTCTTCTATATATTCTATAGTAATATTAAGTTACTAGTACTCTATCTTAAGTACTTTACTTATAAGTCTTCTTTAATTATATAGTAGTTAAAGATAGCCCTATAGCTACCTAATCTACTATCTTACTATACTCTAAGATACTATTATTTTAGAATTACTTCCTCTTATATAACTTCCTCTTAATTATTATATCTAATTACTCTTTAAACTTAGAGATATAGATAGACTAGAGCGTATTTTAGTATAGTATAAGTTTAGCGCTCTTAATAAGCTATAAGAACCTAGTAGAGGCTATAACTAGTAATCTTCTAATAGATTTAAGTACTAGCCTTAACTAAGAGCTAAATTTATATATATTACTTAAGGTCTTTAACTACTATAGGTTAGTAGAGGAGAGAAGCTTTAGTAGAGTATATAATTATATATTAAGTTAATCTAAGACTTCTACTATATTAAGAGAAATAAGCTCTAATACTTTAAAGGTCTTCTAATAGTTCTCTTCTTAAAATATATTAAAAAATATAAGTTTAAATACTAGTATAGTAAATAATACTACTTAACTTATAGTTAAACTAATTAACTATATACTAAGGGCTTTATTAATAGTAGAAGTAGAAGTTCCTACCTCTATTATATTATTATTATCTCTATCGAGATTATAAGCCTAAATACCCCTAAACTCCATAACCGAAGCTCCCTTAGAGCTTAATTTAGTTTAGCTAATTCTACTATACTAGTAGATATATTAAGAGTACTTTAACTATATAAGTTTAAGCTTATTATTTATCTATCTATTCTTAGAGACTAAGAGCTTCTAATTATAAGGAATATTAGCCTTCTTATACTATACTAAGATATAGATATATCCTTTATAGATAATAAAGAGTAGAATTATATAGTCTATTATATAGATACTCGAGATAATAGTTACCTACTCCTAATTACCTAATTAAATAAGATTAGGCCTTATATACCTTTCTAAGCCTATAATAACTTTTATAGAGCTAATAATACTTATCTAGAAGTTAGTCTTATTAAAGTTATATATATTATTATTATAGAGGGGTATAAAAAATAAAGTATAATCTTTTTTTTAAAACCTTTTTTAAAGTTTTATAACTTCCTTAATATAAGAGCTATAAATATAAGAAATATTTTTATTTAAAGAGAAAAACTTACTCTTTTAGGTTATTTAAAAACCTATAGCTTAGTAAGCGTATCTTAGCTATAGTAGTTTACTAAAATAGGGGTATCTTTTTAGCTATATTTAAAGGTTTATAACTTTTTATTTTAAGTATCTTTTTCTCTATATTTTATATATATTAATTATCTATATAAAGCCTATTATATATTAACTTTATAGATATATTATATTACTACTTTAATATTTATAAAGAAACTCGGCTTTTTTAGAGTTTAGTTAATAAATATATATTAGATAGGACTAATATTTAGTTTAATAGCCCTTAGCTATTTTAATATCGTTCTACCTTCTAGGTAAGGATAGTATATAATTATCTATAGCCTACTAGCTTATAGTATTCTACGCTTCTATACTCTTTAAATTAATTCCTATATATAAACTCTTTCTAGGGCGTTTATTTAGCCTATCTTTAAGTAGACTCTATATATTTTTAATTAGATTTAAATCTAGGCTATAGGTAGGGTAAGAATAGAGCTTAACTCTATTTCTTCTAAACTAACTCTTAATAGCGTTAGTTTTATAGATTTTATAGTTATCTTATTGAAATCTCTATCCTAAATAGATAATTAATATATAAACTAGAAATAAAACTAATATATATAGATAGATAAAGGAGTAAAAAGAGATAATAATACTAACCGCGTTTTATATACTTTTTAACTACTAGATTTAGTACCTTTTAGATATATCTTCTATTATCAAGAGTTAAAGTCTTTATAGAGTCTCTTATAAAGATTAATTAAAATCGTCCTCCTATCTAAATAGATCCCTAAACTAAGATAGTTATATCTCTAGCTATAACTTAGTTAGTATTATAGTTATAAAAAAACTAATTAAATAAGAAAATTTATTATAAAAAGTAGAATAAAATAGCCTACTAGGAGTTTTTTTAAACTTACTTTTATTAGTTATAGAGACTAATTAGCGTCTAGCCTTTATTTTTCTAACTTTTCTATAGTACTCTTATCTAGCTCTATACTCTCTTTATATAGAACTTTTATCTAAAAATATAATCTTTTCTAGGCTAAATCCTTTTTTTTCTACTAACTTTAATTACTCTTTAGTATACTTAAGTCTTAATTTAGCTAAATTAGCTAAAATTAAAGGCTTTTAAGTAGCTATATTAGTAGTAACTCTCTCCTCTTTTAAAATATATTATAACTTTCTTATACTAATACTAAGATTATTTTCTAGTATTAATCTCTTAATTATCTTCTTAGGACTTTAAATTATATCTTTTATTATAACTCTTTTTTCTCTTTTAGAAACCCTAGTATATCTTCCTTTATTTCTTTTTATATCTTCTACTTTTATAGCTTTTTTCTTCTTAATTCTATAAATAGTACTATATATTACTTTAATATTTTTTTTAAGATAGTAGCTATCTTATTAGGAGAGGTATTAGCTTCTAATAGAAGCTAGATATTTAATTCGAGTTTTAAGAGATTTAGTACTATTTTAAAGGATTTAGAAGAGTAAAAGTAAAAATTTAAAAAGATATTAATTTATAAGCCCTAGACTAGTATTTTAGTAAATAATTATATAAGCTAACTATTATTCTATTTTTTTTTTATTTTTTCCTCTAATTCTAAAAAATTACTTATATAAGTAACCTATACTATAAATTTAATTATATAATCTTATCTAACTAGATTAGAGTTAGTATAAAAAATAGACTTTTTTAAATACTAATTAAAAAGTTATATACCTTTAAAAACTAAGTAAAAAAATACCCCTACTTTAACTTTAAATATTATAATAAAGATTATATAATATTATTATTTTTTTATTAGAAAGTTAAGATATACTCTTTTCTCTATAAAACTAATATTTTATTTTATTTCTAGCTTATATAGTTATTAAGATATAGTATTTTAAAAAAGACTAAAAAAAGAATTATTTTTATTTTTTATACTCCTCTATATATATACTATACTTAGCTATTATCTCCTCTATAAGCTTAAACTATATACCTATAATCTTAGGATTCTTCTACTTAATCCTCTAGATATCCTTTATATAATTAAATACTATCTTAAGTCTTTTCTTATATACTATAAACCTATCTACCTAGTTCTTACCTACTAGCTATATACTCTACTTAGCTAGTATCTTATCTACTATATCTCTAACCTTAGCCTTTAGAAGTATAAAACCTTATATATTAAGGTTAAGAATATATTAGATAACTATCTCCTTTTTAGTAAGAGTAAGCTTCTAGCTATTAGAGGGTATAAGTAGTTAGTAGATATATCTATAGTTTTAATACTTAAGAGTTAAATAGAGTATATTAAATATATTAGTAGTATATTAGAGCCTTTAAAACTAGGTATTATAGAAGGCTTAGAAAGTAAGATTAATTCTACCTTCTTAATTAGTATATAATATATTTTATTATTAAGGTATCTTAGGTAGATAAAGGAGATAGTTATACTAAGTAGAAAATACTTACTTAGTAATATTACTTACTTAGTAGTAAAATATATTATTTAATATATAGTTTATATATATTAGTAATACCTATTAAACCTATTTAAAATCTAATAATATAGTACTATTAACTAAGAGGTAAAAGTACTATATAAAGTCTATAAAATAGAGGTATAGTTAATACTATTCTTAAATTTTATATAAAACTATTAAAGATCTTTAGTAAGTTTATTAGATCTCTAGATTAAGTAGCTAAGTAAAGATACTTAGTTAATAGTTTATAATATAGTATTAGTATAGGAGGAAATCGACTACTTATAAGATACTATTAATATACTTATAAAGTATAAAACTTATAAAAGGTAGTATATATATATAGAGGAGACTCTAATAGTTAATAAAGTATCTAATCTAATTACTAAAAAAGAAAGTAGTAGTTATAAAAGTATTAAGATATCTATAAAGTAGGTATATATAGAGAGGTACTATAGCTATTATAGTAAGATTAGATATAATTCTTATACCTATAAGGTAGAAATAGAGGATATAGATAATAGTAATATTTCTAATTAATACTATTCTATTATATATAATATAGTAATTTATTATAATATACTACTATATTACTATATAGGTATTATACTAGTATTTAGTATAGTACTTAATAGAGTAGAGTACTTAATAGTAAACTATATTATACTTCTTATATATTTAGTATTTTCTTTTATATAGATTTTAAAATAGTATACTATTTCTATTCTATCTTTTATACTAAAAATATCTTTTTAATTTTTTTCTATACTTTTACTATACTATATAAATAAGCTTTCTTTCTTTACTAGTATTATAGACTCTTTTCCTTTACTCTTCTAGATTACTACTAGCTTATTCTTCTATAGCTAGTAGCTACTATATCTTTTATTACTTTAGTATATATTATATATATTTTCTATATATACTATTTAGTATAGGATATTATAATATCTTATAACTACTAACTTTAGAAATTTTTTCTCTTTAGGTTTCTTCTCCTTCTTTATTACTACTACTCTAAGGCTTTAAGTATTTTATAGTTTAATTTTACTTTAATAATTATTTACTTAATATCCTATTTTTTTATACTTAAAATATACTTTATTCTTCTAGTCTTCTTACTTCTTACTTAAGAATCTAGACTTTTTAGTATTTAATATTAATTATATAAGTTCTAGTCTATAGTAGTTCTTCTATCTAAAGTAAAACTACTTCTTTAATTCTTTCTACTATAAGTAGAAGTAGTTATTAATTATAGAGGGGTAATAGTAAAAAGAGTAATCGATTTTTTAACCTTTTTAATAAACTATAACTTTACGAAAAGAATAGCTAAGAATATAAGAGATAGTTAGTTTTATAGCTAAAGATCTCTTCTTTTAGTTTAGCGTATAATATTTATATAAAAGCTATAATATATTACGTAATCTAGTATAGAACTAGGTAGACTTTTTAAGGTTATTTTTAAAGTAGTAGAACTTTTTAATTACGTATAAAAAAGTCTAATTTTTAACTATACCTAGTTAGGCTAGAAATGATTATATAAGTAAATTTTTACTATATATTACTTAACTAGGTATATTTTTATATTAATTTAAAAAAAATAGAAATTTAAAAAAATAAAAAGCTTACGTAATTATTACTAAAATATTAGTCTATAGTCTATAAGTAAGATCTTTTTTTAGTTTTTCTCCTTTCCTCCTATATCCTTTAAAATAGCTAAAAATCTTTTAAAATTTAAATATAAAGTCTAGCTTCTATTAGAGGCTAATATATTACCTAATATAATTTCTAATATTCTTAAAAAGGATATTAAATCTATTTATAATACTATTTAAAGAATTAAAGCTAAAAGGAGTAAAAAGGAGGTAGTTAAAAGAATTACTAAGAAGAAGATATCTCTTAGGGAAAAAAAGTTATTAAAAGAGATATATTATAGTCCCCTAAAAAGATTAATAAGAGATTAATAGTAGAAAATAATTTAGGAGTTAGTAAAAGGAGTTTATAAAGATTCTTTAAAGAGGAGAAAGTTACTACTAATAGAGTGACTAAAAAGCCTATTATTTTAGCTTTTTTAGCTAAATTAAGGGTTAAGTACGCTAAAGAGCAGCTTAAAAAGCTAGAAGAGGAGGAAATTAATCTAAAAAAGATTATATTTTTAGATAAAAGCTCTATATAAAGGGGGCACGGAGCTAGGTAGGAGTACTATCGAAAATTCGGCTCTATAAAGGCTAGAAGGTAATTAGTTTCTATAACTAATTAAAGTAAGTTTAAAATATTTCCTAGTATACTATTTTATTCTATTTTTTATCTATTTAATTAGTTTTTTAATAGTAGTAATACTAACTAAGTTATAGCTAAAGATATAACTATCTTAGTTTAGAGAACTATTTAGATAGGAGGACGATCTTAATTAATCTTTATAAGGGACCCTATAAAGACTTCAGCTTTCGATAATAGAAGATATATCTAAGAGGTACTTAATCTAGTAGTTAAAAAGTATATAAAACGTAGTTAGTATTACTATCTCTTTTTAGTTCTTTATCTATCTATATATATAACTATATATATATATATATATATTTATTATATTTCTAGATTATATACTAATTATCTATATAGGGTAGAAATATTAGCAAGATAACTATAAACTCTATAAAGCTAAAGCGGTTAAGGATTAGTTTAAAAGGAATAAAGTTAAGCTTTATCCTTACTCTACCTATAGCCTAGATCTAAATCCTATTAAAATATATAGAGTATACTTAAAGATAGGCTAAAAAACGCCCTAGAAAGAGCTTAGGAATAGGAGTTAATAAAAGGAGTATAATACTCTTTAAAGAGGCTATAGAGGAGGAGTAGCTAGCTATAGCCTAGTTAGCTATAGATAACTATATATTATCTCTCCCTCGGCGATATATAGTAGTAAAGATAGCTAAGAGTTATTAAACTAAGTATTAGCTTAGTTAAATATATAACTATACTCCTAAACGCGTAATAACTAGAAGTTTCTATATAATATAAACTAGTAGTATAATGTATCTAAAATTCTAGTATATTATAGTTATACTATAGTTAAATTATATATATAAAATATAGTAAAAAAGATACTTAAAATAAAAAGTAATAGTACTCTAAAGTAGAAGAAAAAAAAGCTCTAACTTTAGAAAGAAATAGAACCCTTAAGTATACTTAATAATTAGAATCTAAAATTTAAAAAAAAATAATATAGTTTTTCTCTTTAAAAATCTCTATCTCTTATATTTTTAGCTATTCTATTCGTAAAGTTATAGTTCGTTAAAAAAGGTTAAAAAATCGATTACTCTTTTTTACTATCACCCCTCTATATATCTACTTACTATATTAGGGTTTATAGATTATTAAGTAGGTTTATATAAATTATTTTATAGTAAATTTATAATTTAAGTTCTTTATAGTACTTAGATATAAGAGTTTCTTTTCTCTAATTTAGATATACTACTAGTATTTTAAATTATAAAGTATATTATTAAGTAGACTTAGTTTACTAGATATAGAGGTGTATAGTAAAAAAGAACTAATCGAAAAAATAGCCTTTTTTAACGTACTATATCTTACTTAATATAAAAGCTATAACTATAAAAAATACATAGTTTTAAAGGAAAATCTTCCTCTTTTAGCTTAGATAAAAGTCTACAGCTTAGTAAGCGTATCCGAGCTATAGTAGCTTACTAAAATAGGGGTATCTTTTTAAGCCGTATTTAAAGGCTTATAACTTTTAATTTTAAGTATCTTTTTCCTATATTTTATATATAATAATTATCTATATAGAACCTATTATATACTAGCTTTATAGATATATTATATTACTACTTTAATATTTATAAAGAAATGTAGTTTTTTTAGAGTTTAGTTAATAAATATATAGTAGATAGGACTAATACTTAGTCTAATAGCCTTTAGCTATTTTAACGGCCTCCTACCTTCTAGGTAAAGATAGTATACAATTATCTATAGCCTACTAGCTTATAGCGTTCTACTCTTCTATTATAGTAAGCCTAAAAGCTTCTATACTCTTTAAATTAGTCCCTATACCTAAACTCTTTCTAGGGCGTTTATTTAGCCTATCTTTAAGTAAACTCTATATATTTTTAATTGGATTTAAATCCGGGCTATAGGCGGGGTAAGGATAAAGCTTAACTCTATTTCTTTTAAACCAACTCTTAATAGTATTTATTTTATAGATTTTATAGTTATCTAATTGAAATCTCTATCCTAAATAGATAATTAGTATATAATCTAGAAATATAACTAATATATATATATATATATATAGATAGATAAAGAAGTAAAAAGAGATAGTAATACTAACCGCGTTTTATATACTTTTTAACTACTAGATTTAGTACCTCTTAGATATAACTTCTATTATTAAAAGTTGAAGTCTTTATAGGGTCCCTTATAAAGATTAATTATAATCGTCCTCCTATCCAAATAGATCCCTAAACTAAGATAGTTCTATCTCTAGCTATAACTTAGTTAGTATTATAGCTATTAAAAAACTAATTAAATAAAAAAAACCTAGATAAAAATAGAAAAAAATAGCCTACTAGGATATTTTTAAAACTTACTTTTATTAGTTATAGAGACTAATTAGCGTCTAGCCTTTATTTTACCAACTTTTCTATAGTACTCTTATCTAGCTCTATACCCTCTTTATATAGAGCTTTTATCTAAAAATATAATCTTTTCTAGACTAAATCCTTTTTTTTCTACTAACTTTAATTGCTCTTTAGCGTACTTAAGCCTTAATTTAGCTAAATTAGCTAAAATTATTACTTTTTTAGTAGCTATATTAGTAGTAACTCCCTCCTCTTTTAAAATATCTTATAACTTTCTTATACTAATACTAAGATTATTTTCTAGTATTAATCTCTTATTTATCCTCTTAGAGCTTTAAATTATATCTCTTATAATAATTCTTTTTACTCTTTTAGTTATCCTATTTTCTCTTCCTCTTTTCTTAATAATACTATTCTCTTTTATAGTATTTTTTCTTTTAATTCTTTTAATTATATTATAAATATACTCTTTATCTCTTTTTAAGATAGTAGCTATCTCCTTAGGGGGTATTTTAGCTTCTAATAGAAGCTAGACGTTTAATTCGAGTTTTAAGAGATTTAGTACTATTTTTAAGGATTTAGAGAAGTAAAAGTAAAAATTAAAAAAGATATTAATTTATTAACTCTATACTAGTATTTTAGTAATATATTACGTAAGTATACTAGTTATCTATTTTTTTAATTTTTTTCTCTTAGATTTAAAAAATAATATAGTTAAGAAATATATAGTAAAAATTTGCTTATATAATCTTTTCTAGCCTAACTAGGAATAGTTAAAAAATTAGACTTTTTTATAGGTAAATAAAATAGTTATACAACTTTAAAAAATTATAAAAGAAATACTCTTACTTTACTATAATATTTAAGCTTAACCCTTTTAGGTAGTCTCTATACTATAGCCTAGTCTAAATGAACTAGTTTTTCTCTTTAAAACTAGGTATTTTTTATAATTATAGCTTTTATATTAGGTAAGATATAGTACGTTAAAAAAGGCTATTTTTTCGATTAGTTCTTTTTTACTATATACCTCTATATATTATAGTTTTTATTCTACTATATATTTTAAATTAATATTTTTAAATATAAAACTTAGCTATCTTTTAAAGTATTTATAACTTATAAATAGTACTATTATTTTTAAGCTTCTTCTTTCTTCTAAGCTTATACTTTCCTATAAGTAGATCTTAAACTAATCTATAGCTCTTCCTATAAAGTAGGCTATAGTAAAGGATACTTTATCTATATTTATTTATAGTCTATTAGTATTAATATAAAAGTATATAGCTATATTTACTATAAATCCTTCGAATTTATATTAGATTCTATTAAACTTCTTTAAAGTACTTAGCTTTATAGGTTTAACTTAGAAATACTTTCGTTATATTTATAGTACTTTAATCTATACTTTATTTTCTTCTATAGTTTTAAAAGTAACTTCTATCTTTTCCTTTATTTTAGTAATATCTTAGTTATTTATAGTAGGTTAGATAGAACTAGTTCTATCTAAGATTAATCCTCTTAGAGCTATATTTATAATTCTTAAACTTAGATAGTTAAAGTCTAGTAGGTACTACTTACGAGAGGTAGTAGGGATACTAGGAGTTAGAGTTATAGGAATATACCTAAGAATAAAGGTATTATTAGTTAAAGTTAAGTAGGTAAGTACTTTATAAAGGTTATAATACTTAAAAAGGTAATAGGTAAGAAAGTTATTAATCTTAACTATAAGATTTCTATCTATATATAATTATATACCTATATACTTAGGAGTTCTTAGTTAATTAGTTAATTTATAAAGATTAAAAGATATAAATTAATAAATTACTAATTAGTTAATTTATACTTACTAAGAAGTATAAATTAATAAATTAGTTATATATCTAGGTTATAATCTATATTATTATATAATCTATTATCTTAGTACTTATTATAGTATTCTTCTTCTAGTTTACTATTAGGATCTATAGGTTTAAGGTCTAGTAACCTTACTATACCTATAATAATATCTATACTAGTTTTTAATATAGGTTCTTAGAGTACCTCTTATTCTTAATTTTTACTATATTAATTAGAATATACTTAGAAAGTTATATAAATAAATTCTTACTCTATAAATACTATTATCTACTAGAGCCCTATAGAATAACTCTCTAAATTCTACTACTAGGTTTCTACTACTATTAAGCTAAAATAGCTCTTAGCTATATAGTACTAATATTAGGTTAATATAATATTAGTAGTTATACTAGAATATAATTAGAATATCTTTAAAATATATTTTATTAACTTATATCTTATACTAGAGTCTTATAAACTATTTTTAGTATTATATAGTATATATAGGAATATATTATAAACGTAATATTAATGTATTGTAAAAAATTATATTAGGGCTAAGTTGAGCTTACTTAGAGCTGGGCACGCACTAATCCAGGTTAGAGTTAGCTATTATAACCTCGCTTAATCTATAGTTAGTTGACCTGCCGACACGGACGTATATGGCTTCTAGGCGTAGCTTCTAGTAGTGTAGACATTGTCTGGGTGAGGAAACTGATAGTGCGGATGAATTATTATAACCCAGCTTCTCGATGAACATATATCGATTTCGATAATATTAAGCAAAAAGTGTTGCCATTTCTCCACATACGATCATAGGATGGTGAGAACAAGTTCTTCTGCCCAGCCCGCCGTCCGTCGCGTTTTCGTTTTGGGGGTGCCGAGGTACGCCTTCCCGTTTTTAATATTTACGGATCCAAACGAGCTAAGTCTACTATAGATCTATTTACTCTCGTTTACAGAAATGCCAAAACAGACAATAAGATCTAGCTCCTAGAGTTGACGCTAAATTACCTGACAACTCCTGATCAGCACGACCTTCGTACAGAACCAGCCTAACGCCATGACAGAAGATGCGCGAGTATCAATGTGTATGGTTGAGAATGTCCCGCACTGGTATCGCCGAATCGGCAGCAAGCTTTGGAGGAAGTGAACAGCCAGCGCACGCCCTTGCTCAGGGCTGTACGGTGTATATAGTCTCGTCCGCTTGTTGCCGCAATTCCGTGCGGAATCAAGGTAGAAGCGAGGCTCAGCGGCAGCTTCCTGTAGCGTGGAGTATCACCACGCGCGCTGCGCAATCAGCCTTGTGCGCCTTGTGCGTTCAGCCTTCTCGAAAGCGGTGGTTGAGATTGTGGCTGGGTGCAGAGCTTAGACGCCATGCATGAGTCGTCAGGCTGTTATCGGGCGAGTCACTTGCACCCAAAAGGCTGAGAGCAGCAGCGATGTTCATTTGTCGCATGCTGCATTTGATGTTAAACTACACGTCGTACTGTCAGAAAGTCGCACCTCATCCCTATTGCACGGAAAGCATGCCCGAGACCTCAGGGCTAAAAGCGTAGGACAATGAGGTACCATCGTCTTTGACATTCCATTGCGATAGTGCTGATTGAAGGTCACAGTGCCCCTGTGAATAAAGGACCCTTCGAGGAGGCTCTCGACCAGTTCCGTGCATCCCTAGCGCCGCAGGAACAGAGCATATTCACCCAATGCAGCTCCCCAGAGGAACTCATTCGTCATGTTGAGAATCTTGATTCCATCAAGAAAATCCAAAAGCGCGGTGCCTTCATGCGACGGGTGAAATTATTCAGCGATAGCCTGCGTCATTACTTCGATGTGATCGGGATCCTTGTACAATCGCATCCAGAATATGCAGCTTTAGCATGGGGCGCCTTCCGGCTTGTTCTCCAGGTACGACGACTGGTCTCCGGTACATACACTAACTCCGCTTACACTATCCAGCTTGCAAGCAATTTCGGAGAGTTTTTTGACAAGCTCACAAATACACTATTACGCCTCTCCGAGGTACTCCCTTGGTACGAAGACTTGGCCTCGAGCTTGATGGGCACTAGAAAAAATTTCTCGTGGCCGTATCAAGCCTCATCTCGGCTTGTCGCGTCGTTGACAAAAATCTATGTCGACCTCTTCGTGTTCCTACAAAGTGTTGTGCGTGTCTTTACCAAGAAAGACACAAGTATGGAGATCTAATACACTTTTGTAATGCAATAACTAACCTTGTTTTCAGGTAACAGATCAAGTGTTGTCATATTCAGTAGTCTGTTCTGGAAGCCATATGATGCGCGATTCCAAGACGTACTCGATTCCATGAAACACCATCGGGAGCTACTAACAACAGAGCTATCATTGTATGGGCACCAAACCACGCATGTGAACCTGGCCAAAGAAAAAGAAGACCTCAAGAAAGAGCTACAAGGACTTCGTGGAGTGTCAAAGAAACAGCAGGATCGATGCGAGGAAATACGGCGGCGCCTTGGAGATCTTGCCGTGATGATAGCGAATTTAACGAGAAACTCCCGCACTCTGGAGATTAGCCTGAGAGAGATCGGCAACAACATCGCAGCCCAGATAGAGAAATTCAAGAAGGAGATAGACTCGAAACTGAGAACGCAGATGAAAGGTGAATCCCTCTAGTCCAGAGTTATTCGGAGGGTGTTAATTGCTGTAGCTTCGCTTGAGGACAGAATCCATAGGTGGCTTTCTGCTCCGGCATATGCCAATGATCTGGAAGAAGCCCGAAAAAAAGAGAGAACGGAACTTCTGAATGGTTTTTCGATGAGCATCGCTTTCAGCAATGGCTACGGGTGGGCGCAGACGACTTGAATCAACTAGTCTCTAACCGTTTCAGGAACAACACACTTTGGGTCCAAGGTTGGCAATCTTATCCCATCAACCATAGCCAGCTAACCTGCTTTAAGGTAACCCGGGCTTTGGAAAGACAATCATTGCTGGCGCAATCATAGACGAGCTCGAATGGCGGGTGCCCACAGCTTCTCCAATCTTCTACTTCTTCTTTCGCCAGGAGCCTAAACTCGACAACAGCACTGCTGCTTATCGCTCTCTGTTAACACAGATTCTAAATAAATGTAAGCGCGATGAGATCTTTGACAAGTTCGCATTTGGCATAGAATACTCCCCATCAGGTCAACCCACTGGAACTCAGACCGAGCTTTTCGAGCTCATACAGTTGTGCGCAGAGCTCATAGGCCCCCATTACATCGTACTGGATGGAATCGATGAGTGCTCTGACAAAAATGAGCTCATATTCGATTTGACCAAATTGGGCCCCAAATCGAAACTAATCCTGTTCAGCCGGCCCAACGTCAAGTTTCTGCGAGAGAAGACAACACAAGACCAGCAAATCGACATTGGAAGATCGAATACCGACGACATCCAAATGTTTTTAGAGCGGAGGCTCACAGAACTCGCGCAGCGCGATATGCTCCTTGGGGGTGCGAACATACAGAAGTACACTCTCCACTTAACCGATGGTGCCGATGGAATGTTTCTATGGGCCAAATTGATGACGGACTACCTCGAGTCGGATGCATTGAGTGACCAGGATCGCCACGACACCATTGTCGCCATTGCTATGCCCGAAAGACTTTCGGTGATGTACTTGCGCATCGTCAAGCTCATTTGTCTAGGCCTGTCGCATGAGAAAAAGATGGCGAGGTGGATCATAATGTGGTTAACGTTCGCACTACGCCCCTTGACAGCATCAGAGCTGGAAGAGTCGGTCAAGCTACTCAATGAGAACCCACAGGCAAAACCCGGCCGACGAGATTTCGCCAAGGCCGTGGTTATGATCTGCGCATGCCTGGTCGAGAAGGCTACGCTCTATGATGATTATGGCAAAGAAGAGGTTTACTTCCGCTTCATTCACAGTACGGTCAAAGGATACTTCGTCAATCTCTTTACCGAGACTGGAATGTCGGAATTACCAGGAGACATCAGGAGCGATGTTGCGTCGATTGCGACGTCTACTCCTCACATGGAGATCTGTCGAAGTTGCCTACAGTATATGCTGTTTCACATGCCGGCTCAATCCTTGGGCGAAGCTTTAAAGAATTCCGTGGAGGTACAGATTACAGTTGCTGATCTTGAAACAGCCTTTCCTTTCAGTGGATATGTAACAGTACTGTGGACCAACCATCTCCAGCGGACGAAGGACGAATTGTTCGCTCGCAGCGGACCAGACTGTGTATATTCGGACAGTACGAGAAACCTGTTTGACGCCTTGGCGCAATTTCTAGCCAAGAACCCGGTTGTGCGAGTCTGGATTGAAGTTACATACACTATGGGCCTGAACCACGACCGTAGTATAGATGCATTGAGGGCTTGGAGCGACGATGTCAAGGCTAAAAGAGCCAAGTTTGGTGATTCCAACACCAAAATCACGTCCGTTCTCTCTACTGTAGATGCACTCATACACTACTTACCTGAGCTGGACAAATACTGGGGATCGCCTTTGAAGGACTGTCCAGGGCGCATATGGGCATGGGATGAAGTTCATGCTTTCACACCAAGCCAGTTCTCCGATAAATCATCAGCGACAGTGCATTCCTTGTTCGCTGGTGATCCTCAGCAAGCCGGGATTACACTGAGCAAACGATATCTCTGCAAAATTTCAGAATCGACACCCAGATTCGTCGGTACCTTATCCGTCTGGAGCTCACGGTAAGCTACGTTGGTGTTATATAGTAAGTATATGGCTAAATAGCGCAGAGCATTCGAGTCTTTCCATGAGGGCAAGCCGCAATTCTCTCAATTCTTGAAAGATGAGAGCATCACGGGATGGATGGCACGCTACGAGATTTGGTCAATTGATGAATCGCCGAAGAGACTCCTCATCAAGGACATCTTCTTGGAAGCCTCAGAGGTTCGTCTGCAATTGCTGCAATCTCTTCGCGTAGATACAGGAGCTCCAGTTCCGAAGTGGAAGGTTCAATTCCCAGTCACTGTGAGTTCAGATCTGCAGCGACTTACCATACTTCGGACAGTCTATTGGCTCGAACCATTGAAGGGTAAAAGCGAAGGTCGGATGCGATCAGCACTCCTTGATCTAAGTTTAGAGCCCTACTCGACGGCAAAGTGGAATGAGCTTTGCTACGACAGAGACCAGGCTACGAGAAAAAACAGCATCGCGTTGTACACCTACTGGATCAGATTCAGCAAAACGGGGAACTACATCTTCTTCATGGACCGAAATAACACCGCCATCTTTTCTTTGCGCCCGAACGAAAACAAAGGGCCAATATTGACGGCGTTTGCTGGGGGCCAGAATTTCGGTGACAAAGACAATGAGCCTCTGCGGCAGCTTGATGTTCAGTTCCACCCTCAAAAGCCCCTGGTAGCTTATCGGACAGGACGCAAAGTCTTCCTCTGGGTCTTCAAGAACTGTAGGATAGGCGCACAGATAACCTCGATTGCTGACTGACATTATTTTAGCTCATTCGCAACCCAAGCTCTGCTACGAAACCCCTTCTGGGCACCTGTCATTCCCAGAGCACATCACGTTCACGAGCAACAGCGAGCAGCTTGTCATCAAGGAGCATAATTGCGAGCTTCCAATCGTCATGTCTCTACCCATAGATATCCTAAACGCGCTTGAGAACGAGAATGTGGTTTGCGTGGAAGAAGACGAAGATGGAGAAGGACAGAGTGGAAGCGTGCTTGCTGAACGGCCCACTCTGGATCTTTGGAGTTTCAAATCCGCAAGTCTCGAGTTGGTGTCAGGGGCATACGTGCAGACACAGTCGTCCGGTGAAGATTTTGGCTTTACGCCATTTCACTCAAGAAATGATGCCGGTATCACTTTGTGGCAGAATACCACAAACGGTTTCCAGCAACAAAGGTTCGATATCGTGAAGTTTCCTGCTTGGGAGGGTATTTCGACCGTCTCGACCAGTGTGAAACTTCCAGAGCCAGGTCAAAGCGATGTGACTCTCGTTTTGAACAAAGCTGTCCAATCTGATAATTTCTTTGGAAAAGCCCAGCCCGAGCGTTTCCCCGCTATAATTAGGCGTGAAGTGACCAGTCTACGACCGCTCCCAGTGGAGGAGGCTAAGCCTCATGGCAAGAGGCTTCAGGAAAGCGCCGAAGAACAACAGAAAAAGAGACCACGGTTGGAGGGGCAAGATGATGTAGTCGCCGTCCCACGAGCTGATGATGTTAATTAAGCCAGGGAAACTTGTAGGAGATGCTCGGATTACGCTGGAGTTATAAAGTTGGCTCTCTAAACCTGATTTGAACATGACAGAGACTACTTGGATACACAGTGATCGGGGCTCTGACATCGGCATCATTGCCTACCAAGGGGGAGAAAAGATGCTTATTAAACCGAGAATCAAGGCTTTGATGAAGACGACACGTTTGCAATTAAGAGGCTGTTGACTGTGACTACGAAACATTGATCGTCGAGATGTGAGCTAACATTCAGCAGTAAACGTACAGCTTTTTTAATGGCGGCGTTATCTCGAGGGCTTGGTACGAAGCGTTACTAGTCGCATCAACATCGTATCTGAGCTTGGTCAAAGGAGGCGCGAGTTTGCGTAGGTAAAGTGAGCACGAAGTTTCACTCGAATTCGAGAAGCCAGACCTCCAAACTTGCGTCGTAGAATAGCGCCAGCCGTATCGTACGGAAAGTCGGAAAGTTTTAGTGGCTTGTCAGTGCAAGGTCCGTGGTCGGCGGTTAGGATGTCAGTGTTAGCCCGCAATTTTTTTTGACAATATCCTTGAAGAGCGCGATAACTCGAGAAGCTTGTGCGAATGGCTTCTCATCGGTCGGCGGTGGCGTCAACGGGGGATGCGCGAAGCTGTGGCTAGTGATGAGCCGCAACAACACCAAGCTAAAATAGTAGCGGCTCCTGCGTTTTCGTGGAGTCATTTGGTTCCTGGATCTCACTCGTCTTGTCAAACTACGATGACTGCCAAGAGCGGTTCAATCGAGTCACCCTTATCGGAACGCTCGGTCACGGCACCGATATGAGCATTTAGCGCCTGCTTCATTTGTCCGCGTCACGACCCTATCAACCTCTTCCTCTATTTACACGCCAAAACTCCAACGCCGCCAAGGCAAGGTCCGGGCAGGAACGGGTCGGCCATCCTCCCTGCAGATGGTGGCGAGTTCTAGCACTCTATCGCCACAGAATCGTTACTTAAATATATAACCACGACTTACCGCGCGATTGGGAATTTGATACGAGACTTGAACGTCATGCATTATGCAGAGGTTTACTGATGTCGCATAGTTACTTTATCTCTAAACGACATCGGGGATCTTGTAAACTTTAGCCTTGCGCTGCCGCACCAAGTCGCTTCAGCTTTCCTACCCCGCCATGCTTCTGCCTTGTGCTATTCAGCTCTTTACCTTACAACTTCGCCGACCCTTTGCAACTTAGTCGCAAGAATACAGAACTTAGTGACATACTCTAGGTAGCCGAAGCTTTAGCTGTTGTTACTATTATTGCTAATATCGTCTAACTCGTTGACTTTAGTAATAGAGTTATACGTCGCCTTAATGAGTTTTACTCTATCGCGGAAGAAATCCCGAAGTCTTTTCGTTAAGTTAAAACTAAGCTTCCTTTATTAGGAACTACGCCCTAATAGATAAAAGAAGCTATAGACGTAGACTTAGTAGTAGATAGATTAAAGACGGCCCTCTTACCTATTATAGTAGGGTATTAAGAATAAGTGGCGCAGTTAAACTGTTACAATTGAGCTCGGCTCAGCCTCGGGTACAGAGATATTGGGTATACCCAATATCTACGAGCTTGACTCAATACAGAGGAGCGTAGCTCAATAGAGGAGCACGCGAGTACGCATCACGTAAGCGAGCTGTTCGAGCTTCCCATGTATATATATAGCGCTCTCTCTACATAGCTTCAAATCAATGATCTATCTCCTACTCATTCCTGAGCTGCTCGACTTACAACAGTTATGAGCCTAGCGCTTAAGAATACACGATAGTTCCATCCTATATACTATAGCTCGAGCTAGCAGCTTAGTATACTCTAATCCAAACATTTACACGCTCACTATATTATCTAGCGAAATTACTCTACTTAATAAGGGTACTACCTAGCTTAAGGAGCGCTTATAATAGCTAGTATAATATACTTAATTTAAATATAACGCGCTTAAACTAGGGATTTAGGAGCTTATTAACCTAGAAGTAGATATAGTTCCTAATATATATAAAGCTAAACCTATATACTCTATACCCTTATAAGCTCTTAATAAACTAGACGAGATAGCTAACTATAAGCTTATACTTAATAAATACTAGGTAGTAAGAGAGAGTTAGGTATCTAAAATAGTAAGATTAAGAGCTCTAAGCGTATAGGTTAACGCGATAGTTAATCTAGGCTATCTATTAATAGTAAAGATACTACTACTTATAAGTAAGTCTACTATACTTATTAGATTTAAGAGTAGGTTTAATAGGTATATAGTATAGGAATAAGGTATATAATAAAAGACTATAATAATAATATAGTAAGAGATTAATTAATTTATATCTTCTATAAAGGCCCTTAATTATTATCTATTAATATTCTACTTATCTTCTATCTACTATACTTTTCTACTAATTTATATATCTATCTCTACTAAGCTTATTAAGATCTCTTAGTTTAGAGAGTAGAAATCTATTATCTCTTATTAAGTAGTTAAGCTAGCTTAACGTAGTTATTTAATAGTACTAGTTCTATATAACTTATCTATAATACTATAAGCTATTAGATATTACCTTTACTAGTTATATTAGCTATATTAGCTATACTAACTATACTAGCTATAATCTTAGGTATAGTCTCGAATAATCTTATAATAATACCTTCTTCTAGTAGTAGATAACTAAGCTCGACCTTAGATTACCTATAAATCTAATAATACTCTAAGAGCTTATCTAAACCCTAAAAGCTCTATTTATACTATTTAATACTAGTATATAAAACCTCTTATAAGCTTAGTACTAAGCTTACTTATAGAAAGTAAAGTAGAGGTACTAAAGTCTTAAGCTCTAATATAATAAGTAGAACTACTTATATTAAGGAGTTATAGTATACTTACTAAATAATATATTAGGTAAGCTTATAGCTTATAATTTTCTAGAGTTACTTACTTCTAAGCTAGTTAATAGTCTAAAAATCTATACTAGATAATAAAATACTTATACTAGAGTAGCTTAGTATAATATACTTATACTAGGGTAGCTTAGTAAAATATACTTAAGACTATTATAAAAGTATAAACTCTATATAGTTAATAATAGATTAGAAGTCTTTACTACTTTTAGAAGTTTCTCTATACTATACTCTAATAAGAGGCCTTACCTATATAGAAGAAAATACTCCTAGCTATAGGCTAGTAAATAGGTAAGAGTTAGGTTAGAGTTAAATTACTTTATATAATAATCTAACCTAACCTAATCTAAGTTTTCTAAGTTAATACTAGTAATAGATTAGGTTAGATTAGAGTTATATAGGCTCTAGATTTACGTATAGTTAGTATAGACTAGATTATATTAGGTCTAACTAATATAATTTATTTTATATTTACTAATTAAGTATAAGTATTATAGTTATAATAAAGTTACTAGACCTTAATATTAATATAGTAAAGGTATAGTTAAATTAGAAAACTATAGTTTTAGTATATAGGTAATTATAATTAATTCTAGCTAGGTTATACGCGTACGATATTTACCCTATATATACGCGTATAGGAGCCGCTAAGGCTATAGCTAGGCCTAATTAGGTATTAGGCCTAGTTATACCTTTAGTAAACTAATTATACGTTAGTTTAACTCCTAATACTAACTATCTTTTCTTTATTAGTAGGATAACTATTATATAAGTTATAAATAGTTAATTATAATAATAAAAGTAAAATCCTATTTTATACTTAGTTTCCTATTTAGGCTAGCGCTATATCTATCTATCTCCCTTATATTATTTATTCCTATACCTCTATATCGTTATTAGGTATAATCTCGTTATCGCGGTTAGTTATACTTATAGTAGTAAGGTTCTTATTATAGTTAACCTATCCTTATACGTAGAGCTCGAGCTTATTACTATTAATAATAGTCTCTATTATAGCGTTAGAGCTAGACTTTATTATTAAGTCTACTAGGTTATTGCGCCTATTAATCTATTAGATATCTATAAGATCTCCCTACTCGTATACTTAATAGAGGGCTATAATATTAATTATTAGTTATTTCTCCTTAGTTATACTAAGCTTTACTAGGTACTTATATAATAATAGTAAGTTAGTATATATAATAATAGGGATTTTCAGGCGATTAAGTTAAGTTATAATTATATTAATAGTACTACTAATAGCGATAGTAATATTAATACTATAAGCTATTATATAGATTTTAGATACTAATACGCTTTAGGTAACGCGTTTACACTTAGCTAATAACTAGTAGATAATATTACTATAGATTTTAAGTATATTAGTATTATTTATTATAATCTTATTTCCTAGAACTATTATATATCCTATCTATAAGCTTATATCCTTATTATTAGTAAAGGAGGTATTAATAAACGTAAAGAGCTTAAGGCTATTTATATTAAGTTATATATAGTTAAGGCTATAGTTAATATTATCCTTCTACTATTTAATTCACTTATTTAATCTAGATATTTCTTCTTTAGAGGGGTTAGTTACCTAAGTAGTAGTAGCTAGGTTAAAGCTCGCCTCTAGTTAATAGATTATTGCGATATATACGCTATATACTTACTACTAGATATATAACTTTTAATTATATATAAGCTCTAACTTATTACCTTAGTATTTCTACTAGAATACTATTTTACTATTATAGAGTATAATAATATAGCTATTAAAGGCTATTAGCTCTATACTATTAAGTACTTACTTCTTCTTAGCACTAAAGTAGAGCTCTTAAGTCTCTCTATCTATAAACTATTAGTTAGAGAGACTAAGGGTATTATTAGTTTATATACCTATAATACTAAATCCTACTATAGTAGGCTTAGAGATAAGTAGGTATAGGTTATACGTAGAGGTCTCTATCTAGAGCTTCTCTATATAGTATTTAAAGTAAGTAGACTACTAATATACTCCTACCTCTATAATACTATATAAGGGTTTAATAATAACTATAATAGTACTATATAGATATACCTCCTTAAGTTATATAGGGAGGTTAGTAATAATTATATACTATAACTAATTATCTAACTACGTATACGCCTAGGTAATATCTTAGAGCTATAGGATTATCCTATTATAGATTATAGATAGCACGAAGGTAATAATAACGCGTTAGCTTACTTATTAGATAGTTAGGCTTTATATTAGTATAAGCTTCTTACTATTATCTATATATTCTTAGACGACTAGTTATAACTTCTTATAGGGCTAATTAGCTATTTTACTCTTTACCTTATTAATAATATATAACTTAAATATACGTATTCTACTATATTTAGTAGAGTTATATTACTTAAAATAAAAGACTCTACACGTAATTAACGCGTTAATCTTAGTTTTTATAGATAGCTTAAAGGGTATACCTAGGGTTATAATCTTTCTATTAGCTCGCAATTTCTATATAAGGGCGTAATTATCTTATTTACGTTGCGTAAGATAGATCTTATTAATAAGATTATCTATTACTATCTTTAGTTTATTCTTAGAGCTCTTAGGGCGGCTATAGTAGTAGCGAGTTTACTTAGGTTTAGTCTCTAGCGTATAGTTATCGTTATTAACGTCTACTCCTTTATCTCTATTATCCTTATCTAAGTTCTTAGGATTAATAAATATAGAGTTATCTTAATAATATAGGTAGATAATAGTTATCTAGAATATTATCTATCTACTATTAACGTCTATAATAGTAGTAGTCTATTTATTATTAAGAGTAAGTAGTATATATAGGCTAGTCTATCCTTTATTTTTATACTAAACCTTAATATTACTTTAAAGAGGTAACTAGAGTATCTTGCTAATATTTAGGCCGTTATAAGTAGTAAGTATATTATTAATCTAGCGCGCTACCTTAATCTTATAGATCTCTACTATTACTTTCTTAATTATATTTACTTAGGTAGTAACTAATAGAGAGAGTAGAGAGAGCTTTAATATTTATAGGTATATACTAAAGATAAGAAGTATTAGGATAAGTCTATTAGATCCTATAGTATTATTAATAGCTTTTATAGCTATCTATAAGACGTACTCTAGTATAGTAGTATAGCTAATATCTACGTAGATAACGTTATACGCACGTTAGACTATTATATAATAGCGTTCAACTTTCCTAATAGAGTTATAGGCTTTAATAAGTACCTTATTTACCTTAATTACTATTAAGTTAGTATTATTAATAAACTCCTTACTAATAAAGTTCTTACTAGCGTCTATTAAGATAATATTAGGTAGACTAATATATATATTAATCTATATAGTATATAGCGTATTCTAGGTAGTACTTACTTATATATTCTAGAGAAATTATATAGCTTAGAAGGTAGTTACTTTATTAATAGCGTAGAGAACGGGTTTCTAATTAATATATATTATATTAATAATTACTTAAAAGTTAAAGTTAATATTATTATAGATTATAAACTTAAATCGTCTAGGTACCTTACTATAGAGCTAGTATTAGTAGTATACTTTATTAATACTCTTAATTACTTCTTAGCTTATATTATTATATCTTATTCATAATAGTACCTTATAGAATCGCTTAGTAGCTAGGTAGCTAAAATATTAATAAAGCTACCTTAGTTCTATCTCTATTAAATAGTAGATAACTATTTTAGTAGTATTATAGAGTAGCTATAGGTATCCCTATTTGCGGATAATAGGGTACTTCTTATCCTTATATACTAGGACGTTGTTAACATTATTTAGATAGATACTATATCTATCTATATCTACTAGATAGAGTAGGAAGGGCGTATTTATTAGTATAACTATAAAGCTAATTATACTAAAGAGTATATCTACTCTAATATCTCTAATTAAGATATACTCTAGATTATCTCTAAATCTAATATAATATTATCTAGTAGTAGACTAATTAATAGTTGTAGATAGTTATAGCTTCTATAATACTTAGACCTAGGTTTTACCTACTATTAATATGCTAGTAGCGCTAGTATTAGGTATAATACCTTTAAAATTACTACTCCTATAGTAGGCGTTAAATATAAATAGATAGGTCTCCTCCTTAGGAGACTCTAGCTAGTATAGGTTAATACTAGTAATCGTATATAAGGTTATAATATTATTAAGCTTATTAGTTATATTCTATCTATCTACTATCCTATAGATTATAGTAAGAAACTATTTATTATATCCTAAGTAGAATATATTAATATTATTATTAACGTGTTTTACTACTAAGCGAGCGATATTACTAAGTAAGCGTTTTTTGCTTAGTACGACTATCTTATGTTACTTAGGATTAATTTCTTCACTACTACTATCTAAAAATATATACTACGTACTAGCTTCTAATTTAGAAGTAACCTACTTAACCTACCTATAGGTTCGCGCATTATACCTAGCTCTTCTACACGTTCTATAGCGACGTTAAGTTACTAGTACCCTATCTTAACTACCCTACCTATAAGCCTTCTTTAATTGCGTAGTAGTTAAAGATAGCCCTATAGCTACCTAATCTACTATCTTACTATACTCTAAGGTACTACCTTTCTAGAGTTACTTCCTCTTACGCGACTTCCTCTTAGTTATTATATCTAATTACTCTTTAAGCTTAGAGATATAGGTAGACTAGAGCGCGTTTTAGTATAGTATAAGTTCAGCGCCCTTAATAAGCTATAAGAACCTAGTAGAGGCTATAACTAGTAATCTTCTAATAGATTTAAGTACTAGCCTTAACTAAGAGCTAAATTCGTATATATTACTTAGGGTCTTTAACTACTATAGGTTAGTAGAGGGGAGAGGCTCTAGTAGGGTATACAATCGTATATTAAGTTAATCTAAGACTTCTACTATATTAAGAGGAATAAGCCCTAATACCTTAAAGGCCTTCTAATAGTTCTCTTCCTAAAATATATTAAAAAACGCGAGTTTAAACACTAGTAGGAAGCCTTCCTTATTAATATAGTAAACGCGTTAGCGCGCTAAGTCCTAGATACGTTAAGAGTACTTTAACTTTAATAGTAAGAAATAGACTATATCTAAAGGCTAGAGGATATGCGATAAGTAAGTAGGTATATAGAGTATAAGGATCTTATATTCTAGGTAGTAGTTCTTAAAATCCTAAGATTAATAGCTCTTATAACTATCTAAGATAAGTAGCTAATATACTCCTACCTAACGCGTTCTTATATACGCGTTAAAGTACTTCAACTACATAAGTCTAAGCTTATTATTTATCTATCTATTCTTAGAGACTAAGAGCTTCTAATTATAAGGGATATTAGCCTCCTTATACTACGCTAAGATGTAGACGCGTCCTTTATAGATAATAAAGGGTAGGATCGCGTATCCTACCGCGTAGATACTCTAGATAATAGTTACCTACTCCTAATTACCTAGCTGAATAAGATTAGGCCTTATATACCTTTCTAAGCCTATAATAACTTTTATAGAGCTAATAATACCTATCTAGAAGCTAGTCTCGTTAAAGTTATATATATTATTATTGTAGATACTATACTTAGCTATTATCTCCTCTATAAGCTTAAACTACGCGCCTATAATCTTAGGATCCTCCTACTTAATCCTCTAGATATCCTTTACGCGATTGAATACTATCTTAAGTCTTTCCTTACGCGCTATAAACCTATTTACCTAGTTCTTACCTACTAGCTATATACCCTACTTAGCTAGTATCTTATCTACTATATCTCTAACCTTAGCCTTTAGGGGCGCGAAACCTCGTGCGTTAAGGTTAAGGATATATTAGATAACTATCTCCTCTTTAGTAAGGGTAAGCTTCTAGCTATTAGGGGGTATAAGTAGTCGATAGATACGTCCGTAGTTTCGATACTTAAGAGTTGAATAGGGTACGTTAAATATATTAGTAGCGTATTAGAGCCTTCGAAACTAGCCGTTATAGAAGGCTTAGAGAGTAAGATTAATTCTACCTTCTTAGTTAGTACGTAACGCGTTTTATTATTAAGGCATCTTAGATATATAAGGGAGATAGTCGTGCTAAGTAAAAAATACTTACTCGGTAATATTACTCGCTTAGTAGTGAAATACGTTATCCTTATTATTATCCTTATTACTATCCTTACTATCCTTATTAATATTAAGACCTTTAAATTATATAAGAAAGATACTATAGTTTAGGTTAATATTATAGTCCTACGCGTATATATAGAATTACTATTATAAGCGCGTACGCTTATCTTTTAAGTATTATATTAACTAGTAGCCCTACTTACTATAGATAAAGTACTTCTTATAGTTCTAGGAGTAGTATCCTTTACTTTAGTTATTATAATAATTAGAGAAATAGTTAGGAGGATAACTATAGTTGTATTAGTCGTCGCTGCGATTATTATTATAGTTATACTATTAGTTAGTATAGTATACTTTATTATTATTAAGGCGTTATAATCTATAGACGTTAAACTAAGTACTATTATTATAATATATCTATATACCTATAGTACTTCTAAGGTCTATAGCTACTCCTTTAAAGGTTATAGATAGCTAGATTAAGATACTACTATACGCTAGGACTCCTTAGTATATAGATACTAGTTAGCTAGTAAGGCTACTCTTACTACTACTAAAGTTCTAAACAAGTCCTTAATAGGTATATTATAGCTATTTAATAATAATCTTAAGATATTATATAATATCTTTATTAGGGTTTATTGTAATAATATCCTTAAGTATAGTTATATACTACTTATTTAAGAAGAGTTAATAATTTTCTAGTATATAGAAGTATCCTTAGATCTTAGTAATTATCTCTATAAAGGTTAGTCCTTTCTACGCGAGGTATTAGTAATAGAATAACTATACTTTTCCCTTAAGTATAGTACTAAATACTATATTATATTATTCTAGGATAATACTAGCTTTAGCATAGAGATTATAGAAGATATTTAGCTTAATATTAAGTATATTATAGAGGTTACTAGTAAACTTTATATTATTAGTATAGAGCTTAATAAGGTTAGTAAGTACGCGTATACTAGGTAGTTAAGGAGCTAGTTAAGGTAGAAGTAGTATTCCCCTATAGCTACTAGATTAGTTTATTAAGGTACCCTATTACTATACTATCTATTAATATTTAAAGTTTAGATTAAGTATTATAATAATAAGTTCTTTCTTAGGCTATATTAGGTAATCCTCTATTATAAGAAGTTTAGTAAACTATTCTATAATAGTCTTATAAGTATTAAGAGGTATATATACTCTATACTAATAGAAGAGTTCCTTTATTATCTTATAAATCTATAGGTTAATTATACTAATAAGGTCCCTATTCTAGTCTTTAAACTTATCTTAGAACTCTATAAGGAGGAAGTAGTTAATTTACTCTCTATCCTTAATTAATATAAACTAGTTAAGAACTACTATATTAATATATCTACTATTAATAAGTATATTTATAAGATTATAGGGTTAGTTAACGTATTTATTATTATATAGGTTATAAAACTATATATAGTCTCTTAATTCCTTATAGTATAATATACTATTAGGTCGCGCGTTAATTAGCTTAGTTATAGGTAGATTACTCTTTATAGGTAGTATATAGTTAATGTAAATCTATTTCTAGAACTAGACCTTAGTAGGTAAGTCTAGTATAGGATTTCCTTTAGATCTATTAGAAAGGTACTACTCCTATTAGATAGGGTAGTCCTAATAAGTATCTCTATACTTCGTACTAATATTAGTTTCCTAAGCCTATTAAGATAGGGAAGGTTACTAATAGCTAGCTACTTCTTTTACTAGAACTAAGTCCTAGTAAGCTAAGGAAATTCCTCCTATAGGATATATCTTACTAATCTATAGTTTTTTAACTACTAATTAGTATTAATATAGTAAAGGTATAGTTAAATTAGAAAACTATAGTTTTAGTACGTAGGTAATTATAATTAATTCTAACTAGGTTATACGTATACGATATTTACCCTACGTACGTGCGCGTAGGAGCTACTAAGGCTATAGCTAAGCCTAATTAGGTATTAGGCCTAGTTATACCTTTAGTAAACCAATCGTGCGTTAGTTTAACTCCTAATACTTAAACCTATAGAACCTAATAGTAAACTAAAAGAAGAATACTATAAAGAATATATAGATAATCGATTAGCTAAGACCCTATAAGTATATAGATATACTATTATATATAAATAGAAACCTAGTAGTTAAGATTAATAGTATAGTAGAGTTAGCTAAACTGAATTAAGCTCCGAGGGAGCCTCGGCTAGGGAGTTTAGGGGTATTTAAGCTTGTAATCTCGATAGAGATAATAATAATAAATAAAACGAAGGTAGAAACCTCTACTTCTACTATTAATAAAGCCCTTAGTACGTAGTTAATTGGTCTAACTATCTAGTTAACCTATATTAATTACTATAATAGCCTTCTTACTTATTACTTTCTAAGTATTATAATCTTTATAAAGCTACTTACCCCTAATAATAACTTCTATTATATCTATACTCTTTCTATAACTCTAGCTCTAGTATTCCTATTATTCTTAGTTAAATAGTACCTACTATAATAAGTATAATTACTTTATTATAGTATATAATTATAGAATATATAATTTTATTTTATATATTTATATATAACGTAGTTTACTATCAAGTACCCTACTCTACTAAGTGCTCTACCCTAATTTACTAGTAAAAATTAATAAATTACTACCTAATATCTCTAGAACGACTAGGTAGAATTAGCTAGAAATTTTACTAGTAATAGATATATATATATTCTATAATCTATTAGAATTTATAGTTAGTATCGCTAATATTACGTAAGCTATTAGCTTAAGAAGTAGTATAGCTTAAGAAACTAGTTTTTACTTAATAACTTTATAGATTCTAATAATAATTAGCTATAACCTTTCTAATATATAGAAGTATATATCTTATACCGTATATTAAATTTATATCGAGATATCTTCTATATTAACTAAGTTATTAAAGATAGAAGACTATCTCGCTTAATCCTTCTAACCCTTATAGGTACTAATCCTAATCTAGTATAGCCTACCTTACTTTTAAATAATTCTATTTAATATAATTAAAATCTATATTTAAAATTTTAAAGCTATAGCTATATTAGTTTAATAGTTATATAAGAAAGTAGTAATAGTAGAAAGATTTACTTTAAGCTCTAATAGCTTACGTAATATTAGAGATACTAACTATAAATTCTAATAGATTATAGAATATATATATATCTATTACTAGTAAAATTTCTAGCTAATTCTACCTAGTTGTTCTAGAGATATTAGGTAGTAATTTATTAATTTTTACTAGTAAATTAGGGTAGGGCGCTTAGTAGGGTAGGGCGCTCGATAGTAAACTACGTTAAGTATAATTAAGTTATAATAGTAAATAATTATATTAGTATTAGGCCTAAGCTAGTAAATAGGTAAAGGTTAGATTAGGATTAGGTTAGATTATATAATAACCTAACCTAACCTAACCTAAATTTACTAGGTTAATACTAGCTCTAGATTAGGTTAGGTTAAAGTTATATTAGCCTTAAGTATAGGTATAGTTAGTATATATTATAAGTCGAGTAGCTTAGGAATAAGTAGGAGATAGATTATTAATTTAAAGCTATATAGAGAGAGCACTATATATATATATAGGAAGCTCGAATAGCTCGCTTATATAATACGTACTCGCGTACTTCTCTATTAAGCTATACTCCTCTATATTAAGTTATACTTATAGATATTAGGTATACCTAATATCTCTATAATCGAGGTTAAGCTAAGCTTAATTATAATAGTATAGACTAGGTTACCTTAGGTCTAACTAATAATTTTAATTTTTTTATACTACTTATCTTATCTTATCTTATAGTTAGAGTATTTTAATATAGGTAATAATTATATAATATTATACTTTAGTAGGTAACCTAATAGGTACTCTAACCTAACCTATACCTAAGATCTATATAACTCTAACCTAATCTAACCTAGAAGAGTAGGAACTCTAATCTAACCTAAACCTAGAGTCTATATAACTCTAATCTAACTCTAACCTATTAATAGATACTTCTAATCTATTTACTAATCTAATTAAGCCTTATAGCTACTCTATACTAAGTTTAAAACTTTTTAGACTTTTTTCTATATAGATTTTAAAATTTTTAAAATTCTATAAGACTAAACTTATAATAGTAGTACTTAGCTAGTTAAGAGTCTTTAACTTAATTAGTACTCCTTTTATATATATATAGTATTTATATTATAATCTAGAATTATTATTATATATAATTAGAAGTTAATATAGAGAGTAAATATATACCTTTAAAATAGTTAATAAAAAAGAACTTAGTAGCCTCTTAGATAGCTATAATTATAGAGGCCTAGAATTAAAAAGAATAATCTAGTATAAAATCCTAGGTAACCTTATAAATTAGTAACTTAGTTAACTTCTAATATTACCTAATCTTTCTAATTATAATAGCTATTAAATATTATATTAATAATATACTATTTAGCTTAAAGTAATACTTTTTTCTAAGAGCTTCTATAGTAGGTACTAAATAGGTAGCTATTATAGGTAATCTTTTCTTAAAGCCCTTACTATTAGTTAACTTATATATACCCTACTTAATTCTTACTATTATAGATAAATATAGGAAAAAGTAGGTAATTTAGAAGGACTTAAGAATAATTAGTATTAGATTATTAAAATTAGAGTAACTACTATAATAAATTACTATAATAATAGAGTTATAAGAAAATATAGATTATAAGTTAAAAATATATTAAGTAGTAAGTTTAAGTACTTAATTAAGTTAGTACGCTACTAGTATAATACTAATACTATACTAGTACTCTAGTAACTTAAATTTACTTACCTTTTAATTTTACTACTTAACTTTAACTTAACTAACTATAAACTCTATAGTATCTACCTATATTTTACTAGCTATTCTAATTATTATATTTCTTTATTATAGCTATTATATAATAGAGTCCTTATACTCTAATTAAGGCCCTTCTAATAGTCTATATACCTTCCTAAAGTTTAAGATTCTAGATAAACTAGTTAGGCTAGTAAATAGATTAGGGGTACCTATTAATAGGTTAGGTTAGGTTAGGATTATATAGACTCTAGGTTTAGGTTAGAGTTTAGTTACTACCTTTCTAGGTTAGGTTAGATTAGAGTTATATAGGTCTTAGGTATAGGTTTAGTTAAACCTAGCGCTAGTATAGGTATAGGTTAGGTTAGAGTACCTATTAGGTTACCTACTAAAGTATAATATTCTATAATTATTACCTATATTAAAATACCCTAAATATAAGATAAGATAAGATAAGTAGTATAAAAAAATTAAAATTATTAGTTAGACCTAAGGTAGCCTAGTCTATACTAACTATACCTAAACCTAGAGCCTATATAACTCTAACCTAACCTAATCTAGAGCTAGCGTTAACCTAGTAAATTTAGGTTAGATTAGGTTAGATTATTACGTAATCTAACCTAACCCTAACCTAACCCTTACCTATTAATAGGTTAGAGATAGGTTAGAGTTATATAGACTCTAGGTTTAAGTAAGGTTAGAGTTTTAACTAGTATAGGTTAGGTTAGGTTAGAGTTATATAGACTCTAGGTTTAGGTTTAGTTAAACCTAGTACTAGTATAGATATAGGTTAGGTTAAAGTACTTATTAGGTTATAAAATATTATAAATACTTGTGTGAATAAGAAGGAGAAAACTATTATTAATGAACCTAGGAGAGCCTAAAGAATGGCCAATAAAAGGCAAGATAATTTTATAGCAAAGGTTCTTACCTATTCACTTATCCACCAGTCCCGGCCTCAAAGCCAGAACATCAGATCTAGGCCGCAGGCCGCAGGATTTGGATCCTTCTTGCTCAATCCTTAAATATCATCATAAAGAAGACTGCAGTTGGAAATGCGAAAAGGAATACCGTATAAGGCAATACGTCAGCTTGAGGTCCTAACCGTTCCCAAGGCTTTCCCGATTTGTGAATGCAGCCCTTAGACTCAAATAGGCTCAGAACGCAGTTGTCTTTGGCTTTGACATTCAGGTCCTCTCCAATGTCGTATCCGAAGTAGATCGAGAGCCCCTTGGGCAGTGCGTTCTGAAGGCCCCCCAGAGGAGCAGGGTTCTTGGGCTGTTGGCTTGCCGTGTCAACCACGTCGACACACTTGGTGTTGACCGTCTTCCGCCTGTCGTTCGCTCTCAGGAGCAGCCGTGTAGGTGCGAGGTTGTCGAGCAGAGCCGGATTCTCATTGTACGCTAGCACGCTATTTTCGTTACGAATCCGCAGCACCCACGGCTTCTTCATACTATTATCTTCCGCGCGTGGCGCCGCCGTGCCCATAAATAGACAGACTTCCCAAACGCACTCCTTGTAGCTCTGGACATCCGGCAGCGGGACCTCCGCGTTCGGGGAGTAATGGTTGACGGTGCGGACCTTGCTTTTCCCGCACACGTTATACTCTCTCGCTATCCCCACGTGGTGCAGCCGCTGCAGTTCCTCGTCCATGAATGGCCCCGTCCGCTTCCCTGTATCCCAGTTGTACCGGTCGACCACATACATGACATACTCAAGCGTGGCGTCGTACTGGCCGTTGGACTGTACTTCTGCGGTCACGACCCCCACGGCGCTGTATGAGAATCCGCCCAGGGCCAGGAACCAATCCAGCGTTTCGGAGCCTCCGTTCGACGAGTGGTCTTTCCACCCGGAGCGGAAAGACACGGCTGAGCCGGTCCCGGTGGCTGCTTGCTTGTATGCACCTTTGGCCTCGTCGGACACAAGGTCGCGAGCGACTTCTCGGACTCGGGGGAAGCCTAAAAGGTGCCAAGGGGCGTATTGGTTGTCGTACATCATGTTGTCGGGCGAGACCTGCAGGTCTTTGCCCGTGTTGTTGAGGAAGTGGTAGAGGTGCCGAGCGGCGTTGTTCTGTCCGATTAAATCTGCGTATCCGGCGTACTTCCACCATTTGTTCCAGGTGTCCCGGTCTTTGGCCGTCGGCTTTTCAACTGCATAGGCGCCCGCTCCGACGTCGAACTTCGGGTCTGGGGGAGGACTGGGTATTGATACATCACGGGGAGATAAATGTGTGGACGAGGGATGGCATAGTACCTGGTTTAGAAGGCTGAGTGCTGGTATGGCGATGTACAAGAGCGGAGCCATTGCGCTTCTGTAGAAAATTATTATAGCTTAGTACTAGAAGAATAATTGTTTGATGCATTTCTGAGCTGTTCCGGTGCGGCTTATATACAGATTTCACTGATCTATTAAGCGGAGTAACTTTAGAGCTGTGCCGGCTAGTTCGTCAAGTTTGTTTTTATCGGCCTATTCCGCGGTCCAGACTCATCGTCGTGATGGAGTGATACTACAGCATCTAAATGCCAATTCATCACGTTAGAATCATACCACATCATAGCAGGTAGTGCTGTTCAGCCTGAGCAAGTTATTCCCGCTTTTCTCATGCTTGAATAAGTTCAGAACGACCAATTGGTAGATACGGCAGTGTGAAGAACGTTTAGCAATTGATGGCTTCCTGCAAGTTACCCAGGTTGGTGGTTTTAAGCGATGTATTCCAGTTGGTATTTCCGCAATATGCAGTCCTGAGCTGAACGGCCATCTCGATCCGGACCATGTTAAATGCTAAACACGTGACAACGAACAATTACGGCTATTTGCGATCGCCCGGATTGATAGCCGATACAGACTAATAAGTTGTTTGAGCCTGTGTATGGCAATCTATTGTAACGGATTTCAACTTTAAAGTACATCTATCCCGTCGGTGACACACACACAAATATGTAATTTAGTGAGCGGCGACTAACGTAATCGGCAAGCGAGCGGGCACCCCAAAATACACCAACAAGCCGAAATTTTAATGTTTAATAATTATATATCTCAACAACATTAAAATTTCGGCTTGTTGGTGTATTTTGAGGTGCCCGCTCGCTTGCCGATTACGCTAACATATTTTATCAGCCGGCGCACGGTCTCACCCGACGCACGCTGAACATCATTTTTTCCGCTACAAAAATGAAGCTATATCGCGATCTATAATAGCTATAGAGGTGTAATTTTCTAGTATATTGTACTTTAGACTATACTAAAAAAGATAAGCTACTTTAATTTCGCTAAAGGCTTAACGTTGCGGCTACTACGCGTGGTCACTAGTAGAGGCGGCGATAATAGTAGTAAGGTCTCATTATTAACTACTTAATTAAAATTTATCTTATTAGATTATAGTATCTTAGAGTACTTTTACTTACCTTTACGTAAGGTTTTAATGTTAGTTTAGAGTTATTTTTCAAGCTACCTAGCTAGCTTTTTATCCTCGCGTAGAGCTACTTCTAAGGCCTTTATAGTAGCTCTCTCCTCTACCTCGTAAAGCTTTATTTAGTACTTTACCTTAGACTCTTATTATTATAGAAGCTTTTTCTCCTCTTAGAGGTACTTCTCCTCGCTTTTCTAGTATCTTACGCGCTCCTCTTTAGCTTACTTTCGTGCCTAAAGCTTATAAGCTTCTACTACTTTAGTAGGACTCTAAAGTATAGCTCTACTATCGTTCTAAGGTAGTAGTAGTAGTAGTAAAGCTTTACCTTACTACTTATAACCTCTCTCCTTATCTAGAGCTTCTTATAGCCACTTATTTTTATACTAGAGAAGCTAGTTCCTTATTAATATAGTGTAAACTATATAGGTAAGCTTCTTAGCGTAAGAATTAAGAGTCTTAACTACTACTTACTTTAAGAGCCGCTTTATTTCTATCTAATCTATTACTAAGATAGCTAAGGTTTTACTACTACTAGAGCTAGGGCGCAAGCTACCTTTATAGTAGAAGCGTAAGAGTACTACCTCTAGTTTAAATAGTACGAGCCTAGTAGCTTTAAAGGCTTTTCTAATATTTTTTTTAGTAAAGGAGAGCTTCTAAGTAGTATTAAAGAGTCTATAGAAGTTATACTTTATAATAGATAAGATACCTTAGGTCTTCTCTATATAATTAGTAAGCTACTTTAAGTATACTACTACTAGAGGAGAGAATATTACTATATTAAGTAGCTATAAACTATAGGTCGCGTAAGGTAGAAAGACTATAAGTAGTATCTTATTAGTATTATAGAAGTTAATAAACTTTATTAAAATATAGGAGCTATAGCTATCTAGGATAAGTAACTAGTAAGCTTATTAAGCTTTCTCCTTTATCTTATAATTAAAGACTTATTAGAGCTACATAAGCCTAATCTTATTACTTATTTAGCTATTTAGTAATAAGGTAAAGAATCCCTTATACTTTTCTAGGTTAAAATCCTATAACTAGGTATCCTAAATACTCCTAGAAGCTACCTTATAGATTAGTAAGGGACTTAAGGTAGTCCTATTAGCGTAAATAGCTACTATAATAGTAACCTACTTACGATTTCTACTCTATAGGAACTCTTAAAGCTTCCTAGAGTTATACTATTCTTCTATAAAGATCCTCTTCTACTTAGAGAGTATCCTAATTATAAAGCCCTTCTTATCTATATTATAGATCTACTGCGTATCTATACTATATTATTCGATTTTTTTTTATATAAGCTTAAAGTATAGGTAGTACCTAAAGGGAGAATTAGCCTTAAAGCGCTTACTATTAACGCTACTAGTCTAGTAGGTAAGAAGCTTATTATTATAGCGCTTAAGAAACTAATTAACCTAGGCCTTTCTAATAGGCTTTTAGGTAACTTCCTGCACGAAATTTTATACTATTACCCTTATAGGTAGTAGTCCTTAGCTATAAAGATGTCTAATATACTTTATAAGCTCTTTCTCTTATATTATACTAAGATTTCTAGAATTTTTGGCCTAGGTTGTATAGCTGCCCTAAACCCCGTAGTGTCGTTTACTTAGCTTTGAGCGCTTAACACTAAACTTTTTCGCTGTTGCAGTATAATTAATCTTATCTACGAGCTTTAGCGCATCTAACGCAGCTAAAATTTTATCCTCATCGTCCATATTGGTGGAGTTGTGGGTGTGGGGAAAAATGGCTATTTTGGTGTTCGCTGTGCGCCGGGTGAGACCGTGCGCCGGCTGATAAGATATGTTAACATGTGATTACAGAAACTTTGTGGAGAATTACGATTCTCTAGAAATTTCAGTCGCAAACACCATCCTCACACCACCTATTTTACCAAATTTTGCTGTACATTGCCAGCTATGGCCGTCTGTCTATGCCCAAAGCAGTTCAGATAAACGAGAGGCTTTACAGCTCACCGTCGCGATCATGCTGGCATCATCATCCCTGATACCATATTGGGCAACTCCAGTGCTCATTGCGCGAAGATAAACTCACTATTGACTCTCAGCGCGGCAGTTGCCGAATTGATCTCATGATTCACCAGAGAGGTAGAAACAGCAAGAATGCTCTACCGGCCGCCCGTGATGTGATTATCTTTCGTCTCATGCTACGAAGACGTCAACATGCATGTCAATGGCTACGTTGCTGGATCATCTAATCCCTTGAAGCACCGCCGGCTAGACTAGAAGAATGGAATCGCGGCTATAAGTACAGGTATACCCTCAGGGTTATGAGCACATTTGTTTTCTTCAGCCTTTCAAAAATCAACACAACCTCCAAGATGGCAAAACTACTCCT